>BTWD01000221.1:0-13601 GCA_036986335.1 Aspergillus sp. AS01 | reverse complement strand
CGGTATAGAATCTCTTCTTGCCAATACCACGGGTGCTGATAAGTTTAGGTCAAGCTGGATAGCGTTGTGGACTGGTTTGAAATCTGTCTTTTATTCCATGCCGCAGGAATGGAGGTACGAGTCCGAGCTGGCAAAGTTCCTCGAGACTGAACAATACCTTCAAACCTTGGACTCGTCTTCTATCGTTAGCTGCCAGTTCAATAATAAGAATCTATCCGGTCTTGCCGATACAATTACAGTCCTGCGGCATATCCAGAGACAACTTGTGCATATTAAAAAGCACTACAATCAGGTGAACAAACTGGTGGATTTTCTGGATAAATTCTTTGGTGATATTTGTTCTCTTTCGCCAGATCAGGCTTTCCAGCACGTGCACATTCTGCGACAGTGGCTCTTTTGGCTTCCTCCAGTCATGCTGCGAGATGGCGTTGACGACACCATCGGTCTAGCGGTTCTAGCACAATTTTTTGCTGTGGGACTCAACCTGCACTGCTTATTTCCAGAGCTAGGATGCCATGATCTTGGGCCATTGGCTGTGGGCCCTATTAAAGAAATTGACCGTACTGTCCGTGCGCGCAACATGGCGAAGCCTCACGACCCGAACGTACAACTGGCCATGTACCTCATGGGCATGCCCCAAAGCATCGCCACCAAGTGGCAGGAACGTCTTATCGCCGACGAAAGTGCTGTGGGACTATAAGAGCGACGTGATTATGTTATGTATCTGGGTCCTCTTTAGCGCAGTTGGAGCACCTGTGTTTCTGTTAGCCGTCCTGGCGAGGAAAGCTTACCACATCGCATGGACTGAACATGGGGAAGTACTAAGTCATCATTCTGGTGTGTACTCGTACGTTCAGTTAAGCTGATACAGGAGTCTAAAGGAAGGGGCTAAGTGGCAAATTGCAAGCAAATATATTATAGTTTCATCAAGTAATAGACATCTCAATGGCTTTCGGTTCCCATATATATCAATTTACGTGTGCGAACAGTTTCCGCCTTCGGCAGCGAATAGTCAATAGAAGCCTTCCACGGAGTTCGTTGGTCTTTCGATTTTCTCCGGTGTACTGGTTTAAAAAATTTGAGTTAAGCTACGTTTTTCGTTTCATTAGCTGCCCGTATTCAGATTTTGGATCTATTCAAACTCCGTCCCAGCTACTCTAGAAAATCATAGCTAGGCGGGAACTGCATCTTTTGCCTGTTAGCAGCTTCACAGTTAGCTACGCTCAGGAATGTCTTCCTCCCTTCAATATAATATAGCCCTGAGGACTTGACTCCGCTCAAGCCTGTCTCCGCAGGATTCCTCAAATCTTCACTTGACCTCTGTATGCCCAGTAACCTTAGTGCTTCGCCTGACCCGTTTTCATGTTGAATGGCTCTGAGTTGGCCAAGGAGCCGAGTTAGTATCATCAATTTGGCTGCTCGGTTACAAGCTTAGGGGTGTTAAGGATTTTCATTGGTCGCCCTGTTCAAGCCCGGAAAATTACTTTCGCCCGACCCTCTGAGCATACGCTTAGACAATGGTCAACCGTAAACGAGTCCATTCAGCAAACTAACGTCAAGCGGGTGGGTCTTATTCGAGATGTTGGGGTCTGCTAATGATTCCCCATAAGCAGCTTGAGGGTCGCTGCGGTGTAACCGAAATCATATTCCAGGCGTGCTCTGCTTCCGGGACCCGCAACGCTGTGCTCCGGGCGCTCACCAAGTCCTCGTCTCATTATGTAACGCGAGGCTTAGAGTCCCAAGACAGACAGGGATGAGTTGTCCCTGTAAGTTTCTAAGCCGGTGATAATTGCCCACTTCCGCTTGAAGGCGATGCTGTTTCTCCACAGTCGTAGCTTTTATCATCACAGTGTATCCGCGGGAAAGAAGGGTGGCTTTTATAAGATACCCTGTCCGACCACACTCGTGCAGCTGTTCGAATCCAGGATCTCAATCTCGGGCAAGCTGATGATGGAGCTGGCGTGTGAACTCCTGCGGTCCGATAGAGTGTCTCTGACCACTGTGGAGTTTCCACTTAGAGCTTTTTATTTACCTAGAGGTTCTCGGTTGACCAAGTCGCGGATGCACGTAATGGTGCAGTATGGTCGTGTAGAATGTCCGTCTTTGCGAGCAGTCCATTCATGGTCTCGGTCGGCTCGGGTTCTTTCACTTCTACTAGTTGATTGGTGGTTGTTGCCTAGGCCGCCGCTCGATCGGCTGCGCGACGCCGCTGCTGCAAATAGCAAATGCAATTTTTGATCACTGCTGCTGCCTTAAGCGGATGTGTACTTCGATGTAGATGCGCCTGGTTGACAAGGAGCGCAAGCGTCAAGGCCCGTGGTACTAGTGCCGCAGTGACTGTCCCTGCAGTTCGCCGGACCGCAGCGGTCACGATCGAGGAAAAGTGAGGGCCACTGCGGGATGTACGCGGCGGCCCACCTTGTCAGGTGAGGAAGCCAAGCAGCAACTACTTTTGGTATGGCAAAGCCGCCTGCGGGAGATTGCTTCGTAACCAAATAAGAACCTGGCCCATTAGGCCCCCAAGGCCCACTACTGTACCATGATGTCCGCGCTGCGGTGATAAATTGATCTACAGTATAGGGCCGCAGTCGCGCCGCAGTCACCCCTTGTGCAGCTTCGCCAGACCGCAGCGGAAGAAATCGAGTAACCCCTCAGGGCCACTGCGGGATGTACGCAGTGATGGCCCACCATTTTAGGTCGGAAGGCCAATCAACATTTACTTCTGGTACTTGGCAGGGACGACTGTGGTTCAGCTGGAAGTCGCTTCGTTTCCATTGGACATCCGCGTCACTAGGCCCACAAGCAGGAGACCCACTTGTCAGCACTGCTGTGATATGAGTTATGAACAAGGTAGACGTCCTTGCTGAGGCGTTCTTTGTAGTCTCAAGGACAGATGCAGCAGCATGCTGCAGGCTCCTGTGGCAACGTTCTATGATCGTATTGGCTCTAGGTCAAGCCTTCTAGGAGGCTTGCGTTTCGAAGAGGCATTTCCCATGACTCTATGCTTCTTATTTCTATTTAGGTTTCAGAACAATTCTCACGTGCCTATTTTCCTCACAAGAGGATTTTCATGAGAGCCATTCCATCCTGAAAATCTCCTTCTGGCCTGATACTTCCATGTCCCATAATAACTTATGATCTTTCACATATCAACTTATTTCCATAAGTTGCTGCTTGAGTATCGCTACATGAAATAATCCATATGTGTCGTAGCGCAACATAAAAGGCTTTTCATGTATGGCTAGCCGCTCGGAGACGTCATTCTCGAACCAATCTAGCTCATATGTATTCAAAAGTCTTAGAAAGAGCCACATATGTTTAAACCAGTCCTGAGAATGCTCTCACATTCCCCCGACCGACATAGAACAGTGACATTTACTATATTGGGTAATTTCGTCTCGGTTTCGCGGATCCAGGACCCGGGAGACCAAAGTCCTTGGAGAAAGGCATCTTGACAGCCCACTGAGATTAAGAGCGTGGATCCTGAGCGAGTCTGCAGACGCCAGAGTGTCCGGCTAAGGGAGTCCAGATGCTGTCACGGCTAATGTGTTTTGCGCAAATCGAAATAGTTATCTTGGTTGTTTTAGCGAAATGTGAAAATGTAAATTCGTGCAGATATGTATTCACAGATCGGCGCTGAGTAAATACTTGAACATTTAGGGACTCATCTACCTGGCCGAAATATCTTGTACACCTAGGTTTTGTGGGTCAAGCTGCAAGGCCTGAGCAGCACAGCCCAGTCATTGTGGCCTAAGGCAGTGGATCTAGACAGCTCTTGGATCTAGGCGCGTGGACCTAGGTCCCCCAGACGCCCAGGGCCAAGCACCTGAGCCCCTAAAATACTCAAGTATGCGCTTGGTGCCGGCCCGCACGTACAGATCTGCCCAACGCGTAGAAAATCTTCTCTGACTACTGGTTTTGTGAAGGCCCATACGGTAGACCAGGGACTCCATTTAATGAATGTTAGATCTCGCGAAAGACATTGACAGCTATTCATTCTACAATTTATTGCCGGACGATTATTGGCAACCGATAATAATTGGTCTCCCGTTCTCGCTGCCTTGACTTCATGGGCTGCGGTCGAGTTGTCCTCATCAGTAGGAGGATTAGAGTCAAAATCCTTGGCTGTTATCTGAATCTTGCGTTGGCCTGTCTGGGCCGCTAGGTCTTGCTCGAACAATTCATCGTAGAATCGGGTCAAGAGAGCTGCCAACCTTCAAGTTCGTACGGAACGGAAGAAGCAGTTTTAGTTGCGGAATTAGTGGGGAAGTCATTCGGGAGAGGCACCGGGTTAAATGGGAGCGATGTTCTTCTAACAGGTGAGTAGGTTGCCTCACGGAGGGAAGTTCCCTTACGTGGGGTCAAGCTACCTTGGGCACGGGAAGTTCCCTCCGACGAGCGAAGAGTCCCAGCGCATACGAGAATGAGTCCTGGCTTTGCTGTCGTGCAGGCGCCCCTAGGCCCTGTTGCACGTATCACTCTGTAGAACTTGAGACCAAGCCGATCCGTCACCGCCTGTGGCGGTGGCGTAGTAGTAAGCGCTCTGAGGTAACTTCCAAAAGATGCGGGATTGGTCACCTTGCTATTTGAATGTGATGGGTTTGATTCCCATTGCCGGTACTACATCTACCACAACAATGAAATTCGTTGCTACAATAGTACCTAACTCTTCCCCTTATGGCAAGGTGGAGAGGAAGAGAAACAGTCACAGGCCTTGGTGAGGCTCCAGATTTGTCAGGAAAGAAATAGCTTACAGCAAAGACATGTATCGAGAGAGATCGCCATACAGTGAAATTCGCCCAAGGAGTTGGATTCTAAACCATAAACCGCTGGGCTAGGTGCGAATTCGTATTTTAGTCTAGTGGGGAAGCCAACACAAGGCGGATGGGACTACTACTTATCTGTGGCTCCGCCGCCGCCAACTGACACGGAATATTGTGACCTTCGGCCCAAAACTGTCTCTTTTCACGCACTGAGACTTAGAGGCCCTCTGCTTTTCTTTTGCCGATGACAATCTGGCAGACTGTTCATAAGGACTTCAAGTTATGAAGGCAGCTACTGTATAAACAATGATCCTGCATTTACTTGAGAATTTTTCCATTAATCACATTACTGCCAGTCCATATTATTCATTCATGCGCAGGCGTGCAATTCCTCTCACCTTCAATATTAGACAATACAAAGTCGTTTTCGCTTGTGCACTTCTCTACACGGATGCCTCCCGGGTGACTTCACCCGCCTTTTCATAGGTCGGTGATTCAGTTTCGAGCAGTGAAAGTCAATGATCAGGGCCCGTCCCAGCTCGGCGTTCCACAGAATATTGTCCGGCCGGAGGTCCTGGTGTAAGACTCCCAAGGAACAGATCTCCTTCTCAGACCTCGCAATCTCACGTGTGATCATAGTGTCACGCTCTATCTTATGTATAGGCTCACCCCCCCAGGCCATGATGAGCATGTGGCAGATCTCACCAGCTCCATGTACGAAGTAGGATTTGGCCAAATCGATTGCCCCCAGAAAAACAGGAACAGCAGAAGCCTGTGCTTGGTCGAGTACACGGTATACGACTTCCTCACGTTTGACCTCCCCCCACCGTCGGGGAGTTGTTCCTTTACCGACCATAGTATATCCATATGCCGTATATGTGACTTTAAATGGGACTCCCGATGCGCCACAACCCCCCATTGGTGTACAGTCTCGGTCGATATTTTCATCTAGTTGCTGTTTGAGTTGCTTGATCAGTGTTTTGGCATTGATGGGGTGTTGGCTGCTGTCCCCCCCCTGTCGGTGGAGCATGACATTTGGGCAATTAACATCCAGCTGACCACCTCGTTGCAGGCTACGTAGACATTTCTGGGTGCAAAACTGTTCGGTGTGCTGCTGACCTTGGCTGCCGATCGGGGTATATTGATCTCCCGCCAGATGTGCTGATCGTTGAGCAGATGGAGACGAAGGAGAGGATGCAACCTGACTGAAGCCACGCTTCCTTCCTCCTGGAGCTTGATCTGCGTCAGAGTCAGAATCATGACGTGGTGTCAGATTCGGCGACGCGCAGCTAGCTCGAGACCGGGTGGGTATTCGACGGGTGTCGGCAGGGGGTGGAGCAGGAGACGAAGACGGTATATATTCTGATGTAGTAGGTTCGGAGCTCGTATACTCCGATGCTGCATATTCTGAATCGGGCGGGTTTTGTTGCAATTCCGATTCCGGGATCTGGGAACGTGTGTGATCGAAACTTGTCTTCCATTTTGGCAGTTTCTTTGTGGCATTCCGCCACTCCTGGTCACGATATTGTGAGCGGAAACTCATGAGGCATAAACACAAGACCCGAGCAACAGCTGTTAGCGGCTGTTGTAAAGAACCCAGTTCATCATCCGGGTTGACCTCCATGTTGGGTTCACAGAGATGATAGTATAAGGTGCCCGGATTATCATAGGGGACCCGCAGCAACACCAATGCGAATCCATTAGTCAGATATGAGTACTCGAGCCCTTCCTGGAGCATGACATGATACTCCTGAACCACAGCCGAGCCGGTTAGCCAGGCCGCATTATATCTCAGTTTCTCGGGCCCCTCCGTGGGAACGGAGTCCGGTCTGACCACTTCATCCCAGAACTGCATCGGTCGCAAACCCGCTCGAAGATTCTCCACGGATAGTTTATGGGGCGGCTTGTACTCAACTGTCATAATAGTTGTATTTTTATCACCGTCGACCCGGTGGATACAATATTGATCCGGTCGGGAATTCGCCGATTTATCTGTTTTAGACTGGTCGGCGTCAACCGCATCGAGGGCATTTGCGTGGTTATCGAACTGAATTCCATTGCCTAACTGAAATTCCTCTCGAGCAGCACGTATCCTGCAGAGTTCCGCGATAATATCACGGACATGGTTCTCCACCCCGAATCTTTCATAGCTTTGCAGATCCTGCTCACTGCTTATAGCTCTCTTCTTGAACTCTTCCCCAAACCCCTTTAGGACAGTACGCGACGGAAACACTTGTGCAGCAGGTTGTCCAGGCGGTGCTAAATAAGTACAAACGGAGTGATAGATCTCTTGCTGTATGGCTGTGCACTCGGTCCAAGGCAGAAGTTGCAGCGGACAGCGCTTCCCCTTTGGCGCCGGAACCGTTCCCGTCGTAGAACGGGACGGACTTTCGACTCTCAGGCATAGAGAAGTATAGTTGTGACAGTATCGAATTAGCTCTGCAAAGGTGGTTTGTCGTGTTTGCTCTCTTTCCTGGTCCCTTTCCTGCTCTGCTTGCTGCTGATGTTCCTCAGCTTGTCGTTGGCGTTCCTCAGCTTGTTTCCTAAGCTCTGCTTCCCGCTGGCGTTCCTCTTCTGCCCTCAAATAGAGCGCTTGGTAGTCGGGTGGGCTGCTGTTTTCCATTTGCTTGATGGGGGTTATCAAAAAGTGTTCATTCGGTTGACGCTCAACTAGGCGGGCATGCGGAGAGGTCGCTTGGCCTCGGTCGGTCCCGGTCTTATTTTTTTGCCGTTCCAGCCAATCATAATTGGTGGCTGTGCGGAACCCTAGCCTCAAGTAGCCACAAAAGCTACATGCAGCCAATGGCCGCGAAAAGCCTGAGGAATCAATCAATCAATCAAGTAGCCACAACATGCATAGTTTACCTGGCGTATTGCCCCTTGCAAATACGGCCGCCGGCGGCATCAAACTCGCAACTTACGTGTCCAACACTTTGGAATAAGAGTGCAAGTTGTAAACACCATCGTTGGCGCCCCATTATTTAGGACCCACCGTTCCCCTATCGTCTTTGAAGCCCCACCGCTTTTAAAAACCCATCACCTTTGCACACCCATCGCTTCTGAACACCCATCAGCTTTGATTAGCCATATTTATTGTTCAGTCTATCGATCCGATTGTGGGATCCTTTTCGGGCTCTTGCGCTATTAAAACTTGCATCCCGACTCACCTTTTGTGACCAGCCGAAAATGGCTGCCCCCCAAGAGTGAAGGGCCCCCCGCAGTGGTCATTTTATAAATGACAATCCTGTCTCCTTCCCTTCTGTCCATCGATGCTCCTCAGCCATTTCTTCTTCCTATAACCTCTGCCTGCTGTCGTCGCCAGTCATCTCACGACCCTACCTCTCCTGGTCTCTCTTTCCAGTAGACCGGTCGCTTGACTCCCTCCCTTGAGCCATGGCCCGCTGTCCACCACATCACAACATTGGCCATAGCAGCGACAACGACGGAACCGATAGCAGTGTGTCTTTCCGCCTAGACTCGGACAACGCCGTTAGTGTGGATTTCCCGATAGACATCACCGATGTCACAACTCCGACTTGCCTCTACGGCGAGTGGGTGGAGACAAGGGTCGAACCTGTCGGAACTGCTCTAGGCAGCGGTCTACGGGGAGGAAGTCTCACGGGAGTGAGAAAGGATCTCCTTCTCCAAGCCGCATGAACATGGACTCAGGCTGCAGCTCTAAAGGCGGTGGTATTACTTTACACCAGCCGTGCCCGATACCCTGAGCAACGGTGTTCCTAGTCGAGTCCTACTGCTTTAGCAGGCGTCGCGAAACAATTCGGACACCAGCTCCAGTGATGATGATTGGAGTGACAGTAACTCTGTCAATAACTCTGACACGGACCCTGATATTGGTTCTAGTCGAAAGATTGATCGACTCGGCAATTTGAAGACACAGGTCACAAATACGCGGAATCGACCGCTGCATGCCCCCGCCCCCCGGCGGCAGCGTGTGCGGGAGGGGATGGGGGCTAAATCCAAGCCACAGAGCACCTTCCACAGCAAACCTACCTCATAGGCAAACTGATGACGCGGCCCACCTCTTTATCAGTAGAAGACGAGTGGAAGCGACCAAAACGAACAATTTCCATGGACAGGACGATCCGAATTGAAGACTCTCTCAGGGAGGGAGTGGCGGTACAGGCGCCTCCTTTCCCCTTTCTACGTCGCCCTCACCGTACGAAGCCACATTGCGGGCAGCCGCAGAAGATATGGGAACTGCAGATTAGCCTCTCACAAGTTTCCACTGTTCAAGCAATACTCCCACGACATGACACTTCCGGGTTGAACTCTAGGAGATCGATACTGCAAATACTGCAATGAACCGGTATTCACAACATCCATTGGCGGAGACACGTCTAAGGAAAGAATCGCCTATGCGTACGATAGACTATCCTGATAGTCCCCCTGAGTGTATATATGCTCTTCTACAGCAACGATACTTCCCTGTGATGGGCCGTGTTCAACAGATCCGAGTGTGTTTATAGGAATTGCACCTTTGGCACGCCCTTACAATATCTTGCCACGTCCGGTACCAATATCTGTGTTTCGGAACAATATTGATTATCATTATATACTCAATAAGCGGAACATGGCCAACGCGCACTATGTATCATCAGAGTGGTCTCAGAGCGCATGTTCTTCAGGCCGATTAGGTCGTACGAATTTGGATGGACGACTGACCAGGTCTTCGGCCTGGCATGGACGCCAGTTGGTGGTCGTACACCTGTGCCGGTCGCGCGACCAGCGTCCTAAGAATATGTGGGTCGGGCGCACAGGGTCTGGCGTACCTGGTACTAAGTCACAGGACCTACGTATCGCGCCGAACGACCCAGTTCATCAGCACCCAGGTCCACAACACCAGCCCTCTGTTCCGATGCGCCCGACCTGTATGGTCTCAGGACACTGGTCGCACGACCGGCACAGGCGTAGGACCGCTAACTGGCATCCATGCTAGGCCGAAGACCCGTGTTGAGATAAGTGATAGTTGATTCTTATTGATTAAGGAGAGTTATCTTTTACATTGGCGGGATACTGTAGCACATATATATGTCTGTTCCCAATCCCTGCCATAAGATTCAGCCACCATAATACTCAACACAGCCACCGTGATACTCAACAGACATACACAAAGCAGCTCGGGCTCGGAAACAATGTGAAGTGTGAACTGCGAATACCTATTTTAGTCTGTGGGGGAAACAACATCAGGTGTAGGGTCAGCGTATGAAACAACGACGATGACTGACTATTTAGCCATAGCTCCCGAGCCAGCGTGCCCCGCTTCTGGCCGTGATGATGTAAGCATTGCACCTCTGGCTTGATGACGCCTGACCAGTGAGATCCAATAGATTTGCCTGGGCTGAAACTAAGGATCTAAGCGCGGCTGATGACCCAGGTTGTTAGCACTCGACCCTCCGGGTATTCAGCCCCTGGGCCTGCTAGTTATGTGTTATGGAACTCTGACAAACCTCTAGAATGTTCTTCGAATTTCGCATAGACTCCTAATTTCTGATCCCTTATTGGCCACCAGAGCTTGTAAGGATCTGAGATATAACCAACAGAAGTCAAATGCTTTTTGAGAACTACTTAACGGAGTCTGCGAAGAGAAGAAGAATTACCATTCAATACATCGATCGTTAAATACATGACATATACTCACAGCCACGTGGCCTGTCCATATCTTCCTAACTACGGGGGCCGATGACTAAGCCCCGAAAAGGCCAGTGGAAAGAGCCCCAGGGGGAAGACGGTCCCCTGAGGTGAAAATTCCCTGAGTAAAAGCAGGCCCGGGGGGGAAGCGTCCCTGAGGTGAAAATCCCCTGAGTAAAAGGAGGCCCGGGGGGGAAGCGTCCCTGGGGTGAAAAGCCCCTGAGGGAAAAAAGGCCTTAGGGGAAAACGTCCGTAAGGGAAAGGACCCTAATGAGTACCAGCGCTAACGGCCAAAAAGCGCAAAGAAATCGTGTGAGGATCCCTTTTTACTAAGCTTTCTCATCGGGTGTAACTGCCGCCTCTTGGTGCTGCGCCACTGGCTAGCCTCCTGGGCATTTCCACTGAATGCGTCAATAATAGATTGCAGCTGCTTCACTCTATACTGGACATCCCAACCGATACTACTGGTCCTGTGAGGTCTTTACTTAATAGAGGCCTCCTCCGGTTGTCACGTTAGAGCGTGTCGGTTGCAAGCCATCAAATGTTGCACTCAGGCCTGGGCACTGATACCGTATAATCGGAAAAACTTGGGGATTCCTGGTGATTGCTTTCACAAGCTCATCTCTTTTCATATCGTCGAAAACGCCCGAGTGACTGTAAATTTCATCAACTATATCCTGGAGTGCGTTGCCTTATCTTCGCCCAGGGAAAAACCCGCTCGGAATCATTGCTGGTACCCGATAGAGAGGGCATTTGAAGACGATCTCATGTTCAGGTCCTCCACCCTCAAAGACAGCAAGGATACGATATTCATCAGCCGCAATGCCGCCTTCAACAAGATATTCGTCGCGGTGGTGCCACAGCTTTCTTCGACGATCCCGCCCTGTATCAGAATATCCAAGTCTGGATGCAGCCTCTTCTGCACTATACACGCCTGCCAAACCCTTTACCCACACAGCGATCGTAACAACATTCCTTTCGCCCTTACTTTCCAGATTTTTCAGCCGCTGCATGGCTCGCTTCCAAGTGCCAAATGATAGAAATCGGGTGCATTTTCGTTTCCAAGACAGGTGATTATCGAACTCTTGCCATGACGGCGGGTCTTCGTAGATCGTTCTCCGCGCACACAAGTAGCCTTCCCTGAAACTTGTGTTACTACCGGACTCTGCGCGAAATAGGACCGATGGTTTTGCGTTGTCTGACAAAGGACGGACGAACATCTCGATCTATTATTTAGGTACGATAAAGACATAAAGTTCAGAACAGGCCAGAAATGATGCGCGGTTGATACTGGTGGCTACACCGCTATGGATAGAAAGGAATTCTGGAATTCTGTTGCAGAGTCGCGAACCACGTGACATCTCACAGCGATACACAAAAGTTGCATAAGATACATTACATTACGGTACATGGTGTGCAGAGCGTTGCTGAATAATCTATCCAGGCCAACAAACAATGGACAAGTGCAAACATACATATCTATTCTTTCAGTGCACTATCAAAGATTATTTTCCGGATTATACAGAGATTTCAATGTCAAACATCTTGTACTGTAACGTATCTGAGGCTCAAAGTGCCCGCTGCCACCGCCCCAATATCTTACATCTTGGCCTCCCCCATCTCATATTGAGCAGCTAGCTCGCCCCAAGTTATTTCTCTTGGTTTTGGGTACCACGTGTCCTTAAGAGCTTGTTAATATCACTAATATTACAGTAACAGTTCTAAAGGTTATCTACCAGTTCTTCGCGCGACGGATGCCACTGACTGTTGGAGTTGAACTTGAAGACCTGGCCATTGTGCTTCAGGCGGATAACCAGTGCAATGTCTGCTTCACACAAGTTGCAATACTCAAAAGCTTTTAAGAACAGGCTGTTCCTTCGTCGATTACGTTGTTGATATGTGGATCGTTTGCTACTGGATCTCCGCCGTCGGATGCTTCTCTTCTTCGCTGCCATTATATTGATCAGGCTTTTGAAATTTCGTCAAGGTTTATTAGAGCCGGGCCAAGGGCTTGTGGATCTGAGGATTATTTATTCGAATATATACAAGAAACCTATCAGACATTGGACCTTTTCTAGAAAAAAGACATGCGCAAAAGCGAAGATGGGCAAAGTGGGAAATTCGCTTTTTGACAAGCGATGAGGGTCACGATTTTGAGCGCTACGCACCATTCTTTGACGTAAAAGTCTGCATGAAAGTACTGATTTAAGGGCCTAGATACATGAATCCTGGAATTCGAGATCGACTCCATTTTGATATCGCTCATTTGGATGCAATACCTAGCAAATCATCCGGCAAAGGCCGCCTCTCAGGTGTGAAGAGGTTAATGGCAACTAGTGGCTTAGATAATTGAAGATAACGTAACCTACGCATGAAGATAAGCTTGTGCTGCCTACCAGCCTACGCTGGCCTAAGCTATTTGTGTATCGGTTATTGTTGAGTACTGAACAGCAGCCTACTCCAGTATTACTTGGGCTTTCAGATAACTTATATTATAATATAGCCTGAGCTTATAGCTAGCCTATACTGAGTATTAGCCTCTGTTAAAGATACTGATTGTTAATATAAGCCCTTCATTAGCCCAGGCTGGATAGGAGCCTAGGCAACAGGGTACTCCAGTAATACTTAGGCTTCCAGATAGCTTATTCTATTTAATAGCCTAGGCTTATGGCCAGCTTATACTACTCAATAGCCTATGCTAGAAAGTATTGATAGATAATATAGGCTCTTCATTAGCCCAGGCTGGATAGGAGCCTAGGTTATAAGATATTCTACTAATATTCAGGCTTCCAGATAGCTTATTCTATTTAATAGCCTAGGCTTATGGCCAGCTTATACCATTCAATAGCCTACGCTAGAAAGTATTAATGGATAATATAGGCCCTTCATTAGCCCAGGCTGGATAATAGCCTAGGTATAGCATGCTCCCAGTAATACTTAGGCGTCCAGATAGCTTATTTCATCAATCCATCACCCATATTACGATTCACTTTGTTTACGGAAGCTGCCACGTATTCTTGCTCGACTAAGACGGTTGGCCCTGCTTTTGATAGAATGTATATGTTTGTCGCCTCAGCACTGACGGGTGGTCTCCCAGAGAGACGCGACACAGGTACTTAGAATTACCTACGTCACTATTCATCATCGCGCCAAGAGAAGTACCCACGGGTATACCCACGGGGTATACCC
>BTWD01000220.1:0-13658 GCA_036986335.1 Aspergillus sp. AS01 | reverse complement strand
TTTATTTTTTTTAATTTTTTTATTTTACTCTGCTCTGTTAAGATTTATTAATATTATTATAGTTTTAATTAATTTTTTTATTAGTATTATCTTGATTAGTTACTATATTTATTATTATATTTATTAATTTTATAGTTATTATTATTATTATAACTGTTCTTATTCTAGCTATTATAATTTTTTATAAAAAAAAGCTTATTTTCTTCACCGCAGAAAATATTCTTAAATTTTTAGATTTTTTAATTAAAGTATTAAAGAAAGTTTTTATAATCCTGGAAGTAATTAAAAAGATTACTAATATTATTCTAAAAATTCTAGAAATATATAATAAAATAAAAAAAAAATAAAAAACAGTCTAAGTCTAGTAAAAATTTTAAATAAATTTATATATCTCTGAGTATATAATTAATATATAACTAATATATAACCAGTTTTATCTTATTATCAGTATGCCAGAATATTTCGGAAAGATTATTATTAGAAATATAAAATAAATTATATTAAAAAAATATAATTTAATAATAATTAATTATCTAGATAATAATAATTTTTTTATAATAATTTCTTATTTAATAGTAAATAACCTGAAGAGATCTTACTCTATATAAAAAAGAAATAATAATATGATTCTTTATAGATAGATTAAAGATAGAAAAATAATAGACTTTTAATAGTAATAAATAATTATAATATAAGCTTTAAATAGTTATTTTTTTATTATTTTCTTAAATATAGTTTCATAATAATATATAAATATTAATATAACTATTATATATAATATAACAGAATACTTATAATTTATTTTAATTAGTAATTATTAGGAACTGTTATATAATTAATTATAATTTTTAATAATTTATACTAGTAACTAATTATTTTATATATATTTTATCTAGAGATAGAATTTCAGGGAGAGGAGGAATATTTATTTAATAATATTATATTTTTTATAATATAATAGCTATGTAGGATTAAGAGATAATTAAATATTTAATTTTATATATAAATTATAAAATAATATAATATACTTTATATAATACCTATATCTATTAAAATCCTAATAAATATGACGCTAGTAGAACCGTATTAATTATAAATCTTAATAAAATAAAAATTAGAATAGAATTCTAATAAAACTTATCAATTTTATATTATTATTATACCATGTAAGATTATTTAATCTTTTTATAAATTAGGATTCTTGAAATTAATTAGTATAACTATATACTATTAAATTTTAAGATAGATAGTTTTTAAATTAGAAGAAGATATTATATTCTGAAAATTAATATTATTATATCTTATACCAAGAAATCAGTCCCATATAAATCGCGGGAA
The DNA here is from genome assembly GCA_036986335.1 of Aspergillus sp. AS01. Taxonomy (NCBI): domain Eukaryota; kingdom Fungi; phylum Ascomycota; class Eurotiomycetes; order Eurotiales; family Aspergillaceae; genus Aspergillus; species Aspergillus sp. AS01. Next base: position 12,320 of record BTWD01000220.1, on the reverse strand, counting down.
TCTTAAAGAAATCATATATATATTACACCAATCCCAGTGAGATAGGATCAACCACCTGTAATACTTAATATTATAATACTTAATAATTTTAATATAATATAGCCAATCTGCCTAATAAAACTTTTTCTTTCTATATAAATATTAATATACTAAATATAATTAACAGCTGAGTAATAGATTATTTTAAATTAAGAAATATAATTTTAATGCTTATTTAGTATTAACTACTATACTGTAATCTTTCTAAATCTAAAATAAGAATAATAAAACTATTATATATAATAGAATACTAATAGTAATATATATCTACTTTTACTTATTATTTTTTTTTCTCTATTCTTCCTAGTCCTTTCTAGTTTTTATTAGTATTATATTTCTGTGTATATATCTTATTCTTTTTTTTATTTTATATTCTTTTATTATTCTTTTTTTTTAAAAATAATATCTTTCTATTTCTTTTTCTCTGTTTTGGAGGGTATCCTTTTTTATAATATAATTATATACTGTCTATTATCTTTAATCTATATTAAAATACTAAGAAAATAAATTTAAAATAAATTTATAATAAATATTAATAAACTATACTATTCTGATTTTATTTAAAAAGAAAAGTATAATATCTGGAAAATTAATATAATATATAAAATTTATAATTCTTTCTAAAATAATTTTATAAAATATAAATTATTATAAAATATCTAGAGAAATAGTTATCTACTTAATTAAATTTTTATTATTTATTTATCTTCTAGAATCTCTTCTTTTCTATATCTTACCAGCTATATAAAAAAATAAGATAATAAAGTATACTAAAAAAACAGATAATTTATAATACTATAAAAATACTACTACCTATTCTACTATCTATTTTCTGCAGAGAATATAAAGATTTAAAGATAATTATTAAAATATAAACTTAACAGCCCCACGGAGAGACAAGCTAATAAAGTATATTAAATAAAAAAAAAGTTTCCAGCATAGTAAGAATACTATTATCTATTTTATTATTTATTTTATATAGAAATCACAAAAGTTTAAATTTAATAATAAGATTTACTTTTTTTTTTTTTTATAATCTTTTTTTTTCTAATCTTACCAGCCGCATGGAGGGCCGAGAGAATAAGATAAATTAAAAAAAATAATATTATAAATAAATATAATATATATTTACTTTCTAAATCCTGTTTAATTATCTGACTTTTAAAAAAAGATTTTAATATTATAAGAGTACTGTTATCTACTTAACTATCTATTTCCTAAAAAAGATTTCTAGTACTGTAAAAGTACTACTACCTACTTTATTATCTATTTTTTAAAGAAAAATTTTTTAATATAAAGATACTACTACCTGCTCCACTATCTATTTTCTGAAAAGAAATCTAAATATTATAAGAATACTATTATCTGCTTTATTATTCTATTCCTAAAAAAAAATTATAATAGTATAAAAATATTATTACCTGCTTTATAAAGTAGCTATATTTAATTATTATACCTTAATTATAATCTAACCATTAACCAGTAGTCAGGTTAAGATATAAAATTCATCTTAACCATACAGTTAAGATCAGGTTAGGATTAAAAAATAATTATTAATCATTCTTAATTTTAGATTAGAAAAATCAGATATAACAGCTAGATTAATAACTACAGATTAATTAATAATTTTTACAGATTCTTTATAATAATATTTTACTAATAATAATATATTTTAAAATACAGTATTCTAAGTACTTTTATATTATCTATTAATAATTAATTTATATTATTGGCTAGTAAATACTAACATAAATAATTAAATAGATTCTGTATTAGACTTTTATAGAAGACTCTAGATAATAAATAATAATTATATACTTAAACTAAAATACTAGTAATCTTAAAATAATTATTATCTATTTTATTTTTTATATTATCCAGATCTATAATCATGATAACAGAAAAATCTTACAGTTTAAGTATTTATCTACACCTGAGTACATGTAATATTAGTAATCTAAAATAGAAATAAGTTCTCTAATAATTTATTCTTTGAATTATTATTAAGATTATCTATATTCTTATAATTACTGATATATAATATTATTATTAACTCCTTATTCTCTTCATCATTAACTGTAAATATAATATTAGAATTAAAATTATTAAGAATATTCTGATACTTCTTATTTATAATAAAATAATTAGTATATATCTGGAGTATAAATGCTTTAATAATCTCTGAAAGTAGATAATTCTGGTGGTAGTAATAAATATTCTAAAAATTATTAAATAAATATTTAATATTAATATTATTAATTATAACTATTAGGAAGTCCCTAGCTATATAATAAAGAATAAGAAACTGATTATAGCATAATTTCTAGTATATAAGAATATTAGTATACTCTGTGATTCCTGAAAGAATTTTAATATATTTTAGTATATTCAGTCTTTAGAATATTATTTCTAATATATTTTTAATATTAAGATAAGTCTTGAGTTCCTCAAAAATCTTATTAAAAAGTAAGAACTTCTAGTATTTTAAAATATTATAAAAAGCCTTATCCAAGCCTGAGAGTGTATTAAAAACTGTAAATAATATATTAATAATAAAATTCTACTAGTAATAGTAATTAAATATTTTTTTAAAAATAGCTTAATACTGTTAATACTAATTAATATTATTATCTAGCCAAATATTTTTCTTGAATTTTTTAAGCTTTAAAATAAGATCAAGAATAATTATAATTATATAAACATAGTCTTCAGGTCTGTAGATACAGTTATAATACTTTTAAAGTTTTTTATATATCTTTTTCAAGTTCTGAAGAATCTCCTGCTTCCAGGATATCTACTTTTATATTAGTTAATTAATAAACTAATCAAAATAATTAAACAGATTATTATAAATATTATAAATCTTGTAAACTATAAGACCCCTGTTCTCTGATAAATATAAGATAAAGAGAAAAAATAGATATAAAAGTTTAAAAAGATACTTTAAATACTTTTATTCTACTAAGATAAAAAGAAAATAATTAATATTATTCTATTTCTAATACTAGATAAAGCTCTTGATATACTAGTACAATTTAAGAATATAATAAATTATTAAATAAATTAAGTTCTATTAGATTTTACAGTCAAGAAAAAGATAATATACTGACTAAGACTCTAATAATTAAATAAGCTGGAATTTCTTCTAGTATTAGAGACTAGTATTTATAAACCATATAATCTTTCAGATCTATAATCAAATATTTAATTATTATGAAATAGTTTAATCTAATTAATTTTTTAAATATCTTTTATAAAAGCCTTCTATAATATGGTATAGAGAGTTTCTGTATAAGATTTTTATAAAAAATATTTAAAAGTCTCTTATTTAGATTTTTCAGAAGACTTTAATATATATCTTCTTAATTATCTGGAAGATACCGGAAGAGGCTTTAAATTATTTATTATTATTTTTTTATATATAATTAATAGCTTTATTTATAGTCTTAATTCAGAGTTTCTAAAGAAAAATATTAATAGAAAGCTGAATAACATGAATAAAATATAAAATATAATATTAATTTTAAATTATAATTATAAGATTAGGATCTACTAGAGTCTTATAAAATCAGAAATAATTATTAAATTGACTTCAGAGATCAGATATAATAATACTGAATATAATATTATTATTACTAGTATTATTAGTAGTTATACCTAACAGCCAGTAGGTCAGTTAATATTTCTGTAAGATTTTTATAATTATTTTAACCAAGTTCTTATCAGTATAAGCCTCTGATACTGGTTAGAATCTCAGTAATATCTTATAATAATCTAGATCTTCTATCAAAAAATATCTAGTTAAAGTAAGAAATACTTTCTAATCTAGATTAATCTAATAGTTAATAATAATCAATATTCACCCTGTCTCCGGAAACCTTGATAATAATTAGATATATATCTGATCAGATAATTCTAATAAATATTTTATAATCTATATCTAATTAAATATACTAGACTTTTAAAAGGGCACAAGAGAGATAAGATTAATTATTTATTAAAACTAAATATACTTAATAGTTTAAAAAGAAAGATAGCAGATAATAATAAAATATAAAATTTAATTATAAAAATTTTATTTATTATAGCCTGTGGGGGCCTAGCAGCTTAAATAAAAATAATATTTTAAGATAAATAATAATAAGAAAATAACTAGTATTAATATACTTATAATAATCTTACAGTAAGTATCTGTCTAATTATTTATCTAGAAGAAGTTAAGAATTTCTATTTTTTACAGCTCTTGCAGAGATAGTAATTTATAAAATTAATTTTAGAATTATTAATTCCTGGATACTGTAATATATATAAATATAAAATATAATAAATATAAAAAATTCTATTTAGAAATAATATATTTTTTTAAAAGCTTATTTATACTACTGCTGTCTTTTCCTGATTAAAATAAAATAATAATTTTAAGGCCTGTGAATAAGCCTTATTAAAAAAGATTATTTACTATTATTTATAAAAAATAAAAGTCTTTTCCTAAGAGACTAGATATAGAATAATTTTATAATTCTTTATAATATACTTAATATCAAGATTAGAAAGACCAGCAGGATTAACTAAAGAACTTATCTTAATATATAAAATATTATATTCTTTTATTATCTGAGAAGCAGAGACAGAGAGTTTAATAGAATTTTCTAAGAATAAATTAAATAAGTATAATTAACTTATAATACTGAGTCTAGTTATATATAATATAGAGAAAAAGCAGATAAAGAAAAATTTTATAAAATATTATAATAAAACTTATATAATTATATATTATAAAGCAGAGATATATTATATAATATTATACTATAACTATAAGTTAGTTTAATTATATTATATTATATATAATATTTATATAAATTACTATTATATATTTATTTAATTCTCTATTATCTAGATCTTACCTGACAGAATAATATTTATTTTTAATTTATCTAGATCTTATCTAGATCTTATTTATTAATTTATTATTTACTATTATTTTACCTAGACTTTATCTAGATCTTACTTATTAATTTATTATTTACTTTTATTTTATTTAAATCTTATTTTATAGATTCTTATTCATCTTTCTCATTTATTTCTTATTTTTTTTTTATTATCTTATTATATTTTTTTTCTACTTAATTTCTCTTTTTCTTTTTTTTTTTTATTTTTTTTTCTTTATCTTCTCTTATTTCTTTTCTTATTAATTTATTTATCTTGCTTATACCATATTCTATTCCTGTAATAATTCTTACTTTAAATAAATTATTTCTATATTTTTATAATAACAGATTAGATTAAAAACTTTTAAAAAAATAAGATTTCTAGCTCTATAAGATATTTTCAGAACTTCTTAGCTAATCTTTAACTAAATATTAATTTAAAAAGAGATTATAATAATAAGTCTATTAAACTCAACCTTAGAAAAGACTGAAAGAGTCTCTAATATATATTAAATCTAGATATTATAAATAAATAAAAATTATAGTTATAATCAGACCTAGTTATACTTTTCTAGAAAGAATTTTAAAAATTATATTTATATCTAGAAATATTCCAGGGCTAGTATAGAATTAGACTCAGCTAAGTTTAAAAACTAATATAAATTAGTAAAATAAAGAGATAGAAAAAATACTTATAATTTTTTAATAAAAATAAGTTAAATTAGCAGGTAAGTAATTATCTTACTTATTTTATATATTAAATAAAAAATAAGAATATAAAATCTAATAATAGAGTATTTTATAGCTGAAATATCTCAGTTAAAAACATAGACCGGGCTGTATAAGTTTTAAAAAAGATTTTTATTAAAATATATTTTTCCAGTCAGATTAGTAATTCTATAAAAAGAATTATTATCTTTAAAATTATTAGAGATAAATCATACTTCTACAGACACTAGCTGTAAAAGACTAATACAAGATTCTTTTTAATATTAATAATTAAAAAATATCTAGATAATCTAGTAAAGGGGGCCCGCCACTCTAAGTATTTTTAAAAAAAAAATATTAAAATCTCTTATTATTAAAAAAGATAAAGTTATAAAAAAGCATCTTAATAAGAAGCTTAAAAAGATAATAAATTAATTAAATAATAAAAATATAAATAATATTTTAAAAAAACTAGAGAAGGCAGCAGGCTTTAATATCTTTTATAATAAGACTAGTACTAGTATATTTTAGATAAATAATATACTAATATTAAAATAAAAGATTAAATTTAAGCTGAAGTCTGACCAGTATAAACTTTCTAAAATATACTGGAAGATTATATATATTAATATAGCTTTATATCTTATATAAAGAAAGGAGGAGGCGGCACAAGTCTATTTAAATAATAAAAATAATAATAAAAAAACAGAAAAAGAGGATACCTGGCTTACTAAAAATATTAATAATATTATTTTTAAAAAAAATATTTATCAGTCTCTTAAGGACTATAAGATTCCTGTAATTATAATATTAATTACTGAGATATTTATAGAACTCACTCCTGAAAATGTGGCTTACCTATAGTAATAATAAAAATAAATAGATAATAAAGACTTTTAAGTAAACTGTACTAAGGAGGAATTAGTAATAATTAATATTAAAAATCTAGAATAGTCTTATTTATCTAATATAATCCAGAGTTTATCTTTTAAATTCTGGCAGGTCCCTGTTATATGAAAACTATGATATATTTAATTTAATAATAAAACTCTCAGTACCATCCTGGTAGATATAATAAGTTTAAAAAAGATTATTAAAATTATTAAGTTTATTTTAATAGTAAGTTAGCTTTATAAAAGAATCTTATATTAAATAAATTTAGCTAATATCTAGTAGATGGTCTGTTACAAGTATCAGTAAATATAGAATAATTTAAAAATTAGTATTAAACTAATATTAATTATTTTTTTTCTTTATTTAATTAAATAATGGGCCACAGAATTGGGTAATATAAGTAATAAATTAAAAATATTAATTTATTTTAATAATAATCAGATACAAGGAGGGAGTTCTGTATTTATTAAAAAATATTTAATAAAAAATTATAAAATTTTTTAATCTGATTTTAATAGCTGTTATATTATTATATTAATAATATATTAGATTCTAGAAACAAGGCATGGCCTATTAACAGTTTTTTATAATATAAAAAGAAATATTTAAATAAGTATAAAATTATTAATTATATTTTATCTGACTATCTCTTTAAGCTGAGTAAGTATTTTAACTTGGTTATAGCTGATAAAGCCTATTATTTATATAATATAAACTCAGATATATTACTTATAGTTTATTAATTATAAGATACTTTTAATCTTCTTATAATTATTATATTATTTTTTAATATCTATAATACAGACTTCTTGGGCTATTTCTGATTATTATTATTTAATAAAATAATTCTATTAAACCAGAGTCCCGAGGTGTCTATCTTTTAAAATAAATATCTATTATTATTAGACTTCTTCTGTAAATATATACTCCTGCAGGTAATTAATAACTAAACTAGTATTACTTAGATAAGATATTTATTTAAATATCTAATAATTAGAAGAAGTATAGTCTCAGTAGTACTGATTAATTTAAATTAGATTATTAGATATAATATTCTATCTGTTATTAAAAAGGTTTTTAAAATCTTATTTACTGAGAAGAAAGATAATGTATATATTATTTATTAAAATAAAAATAAAAAAATTCTAATACTGGATAACTGTAATCTGAGTATTTTAAGATTTAGATAAATAATATAAAATTTTTACTAATTAATCTTAAGTATATTATAGCTAGGTTTTATTATACTAAAGTCTTTTATTATAATTAAAAATATTAGAAAGTATATTAATATAATAAAAAAAAAGCTTTTAATCCTGATATTTTTTAAGATACTTAAGAATAAGCAGGTTATGACTGAAAAAAATAATATTAAAATTTTTTATTATAAACTTATAAAGTCTCTGAAAATAATAAAAAATATAGATTATCTTCAGATTATTATCTACCAGCTTACTGGAATACTCAAGAACTTTTTAAAGATATATTTAATAATATAGATTCTGTGTAACCAAGTACTTTTATATAAGAAAAAAATACTTATTTAAATCTTCTTCCTAGATAAAGAAATATATATTTATATAATATTAAAAGCTATTAGTTTTAATAGCATGATACTTTATTCAGATATAGATTATAAAAAATATAATAAGATAATTAATAAGTTTAATATCTATTAAGATTATTATATAATTTTTATTATATTATATTTTATAAATTTTGTAGATCTTAATCTCCAGCAGTTCTATTAAAATATTTATTTTTTTAATATAGCTTTTATCTATGTAATTATTAAGCAGGCTATTAGTTGAGTTAATTATATTAGATAAATATATATTATCTAAATATATAATTATTATATATTTGATTTCTTTCAGATCTCTTTAAATAATCAGGTAATATAAAAAATGTTACTAGATATAATAATAAATATATTTTTTTTATTTATATCTCTTTTTAATTTTGAATAAGATTATATTAAAATAAATAAATAAATTTTTTAGGACAGAAGACTCCTCTATCTTGAAGATATTAATAATCTATAGATTTTATTAGATATAATTATGGTGGAATTAGAGAGGGTATAATTTAATTTTTAAAAAAAAAAAAAGAAATCTAAGTATATTTTATTTATATTTAAAAAAAAAGGTTTAACCAAGAAGAAGATTATAAATAAAATCTTAATTAAGATTTTAAAGAAAATCCTGAAGAAGACCCAGAGTAAGAAGATTACTAGTAAATAGTAATATATTAAATTAATATAATTTTTTTCTTTTAATATATATTTTAGTAAATAATAATAAATAAAATATAGATTTATATTTATATACTAGCTGTATAAATCTTTTATAAAATACTTTTACTTCTTCTTCTATTTAAGTTAGTGGAAAAGTATAATCTAGATTTATTAATAATAATTTATATAAGTATTCCTATTACAGAGTTTATTAGAAATCTATTTAATTATATAGAAAAGATCTGCTAAGATTTATTATTTATAAAAATTACTGTTTAAAAGAGATTAAATAGATTAGTTTTAAAATTAATTCTGCTGGGAGATACATGGTTTACTTATTATATAAATTTAGAAAAAGAAGGGCTATTATTTAATTTAAGTAAAGATATAGCTCTGGCCTTAGTCTTAGTAATATTAATAATAATAATCTTAGCTGGTGGATAATTAAGATTAAGATTCTATATTTTAACTGTATAGTCTGTGGAGTATATTATAAGATATTTAATATTTAGAAAAAAAAGAATATAAGTAAGATAGTTCTTATATATCTGGAAGATATATATTAAAATAATATATATTATTTCAGTATCTTAAATCATGTGCTAGATGTATTTATTATTCTATAAATTAGTTATTTAAAAATAGTAATAAAAATAAATAATAAATAATTATTTTTTTTATTTTTTTATTTCCAGTACAGAGCAGGGATTTATTACTTATAATATTAATACTATAAATAGTAATATTATTCTCAGGAATTAACTATTAAATATAGATATTTTTATCTAGATTCTAAACCCAGATAATACTAGTATGATTACTGCTAATAAACTTACTTTGATTAAAATAAATTATAATATTATTAACTAGAGTTTTATATATATAATTATACTGTAAGCTGCCTGTATAAGTATTCTAGATTCTAATTATATTATTTTTTAAGCTGGTAATTATCTACTTTTTCTTATAGTAAAATATAATGCTAGTAATATTATTTATATAGTTATTAAAGATTATAATTAAATTAAAATTAGTAAATTTAATATTATATAATTTAATATTATTACAGCTGGCAGCTGCTAAGTACTGTTTATTAAGAATAATATATAAATAATTAACTTAAGAATCAGAATACTGTATAATATATAAGTAAATTCTTGATAAAATTTTATAAAAAACTATAAATTTAATAATTAAATTAAAGTAGATTTGATAATCCTGTGCTTATTATTACTTAAATAATAATTATTTTCTTATAAAAATTAAGACTGATAATTAAAACTTTATTAATTTATAGTAAAAACTTGGAAGTTCTCAAGACTTATAAAAAAGTATAGTTAGACTATAATAAGCTTCGAAGATTATATAGAACTGTATTTGAAGGTGTATATAAATTATAAATATAATATATTAATTTTATAAGGTATATATAACTAAAATAGAGTAGTAAATATATATTTCTATTAATATTTTCTATTGTATAATTTATATTATATAAAAAACTTAATTTTTACTGATATTAAAGATGATTCCAAATTAATTAGCTTAATATAAGATAAAGAAAGTATCTTTTCTTCTTCTTATTAAGTTTTTTATAATAAAAATATCTATCTTGAATGTTTATTGATGAAGGTATAAATAGATAAGATAAACAGGGATTAACCTGAGTATACCTTACCTGTACTAAGATCTAAAATAATATAGTGGGTAGAATTTGGCGCCAAGGACAGTTAAGACAGTTAACTGTCCTGTTTTTAGGCTTAACCGCGGCCAGATATAAGATTTCTCTTAACCTGATCATTAACCTGACGGCAGGTATAAACCTTGCCATTAACCTGACCTGACCTGGCCGTTTGCCACTCTACTGCTTTATTATCTGATACTTAAAAAAAATCTAATTATTATAAAAATACTACTACCCGCTCTACTATCCGATCCCTGAGAAGAAATTCTAATAATATAAGAATATTACTATTTACTCTATTATCTGTTCTCTAAGAAGAGCTTCTAGTACTATAAGAATACTATTATCTACTTTATCATCTATTTTTTAAAAAGAGATTTAATCATTGTAAGAATACTACTACCTGCTTAACCATTTATTTACTACAGAAATTATAGAGGTTTAAATATAATAATAAAATTTATTTTTTTTTTTATAATTTCTTTTTCTTTAATCTCACCAGCTGTACGGAGGGGCGAGAGAATAAGATATATTAAAAAAAATAATATTATAAATAAATATAATATATATTTATTTTTTAAGCCTTATTTAATTATCTGTTTACTACAGAAATCATAAAGATTTAAAAATAATTATTAGAATATAAGCTTAGCAGTCTTATAAAAAAATAAGCTAATAAAGTATACTAAATAATTAAAGAGCCTCTGAGTATAAGAACTTCCAGTACTATAAAAATATTATTATTTACTTAATCTTCTATTTCCTAAGAAGAAATCTAATTATTATAAAAATATTATTATCTACTCTATCATCTATTTCCTGAAGAGAAATCTAAATACTATAAAAATACTATTATCTACTTGATTATCTATTTACTGCATAAATCACAGAGATTTAAAAATAATAATAAAATTTATTTTTTTTTCTTTTTTTTATAATTTTTTTTTCAACCTCACCAGCCGCACAGAGGGGCGAGAGAATAAGATATATTAAAAAAAATAATATTACAGATAAATATAATACCTACTTATTTTTTAATTCTTATTTTACTATTTATTCTCTGCAGTAATTATGGAGATAAGAAGAAGATTTCTATTACTATAAATATATTATTACCTGCTCTATTATTTATTTACTTAGTAAGATCATAAAGATTAAAATATAATAATAAAATTTTTTTTTTTTATAATTTTTTTCTTTTTTATTTTATTAGTTATACAGAGGGACAAGAAAATAAAATATATTAGAAAAAATAATATTACAGACAAATATAACACCTACTTATTTATTAATTTTTATTATATTTTTTACAGAAAGAATATTATCTATATATAAAAGCTGTAATAAAATTATTAACTATAATATTACTTCTCTCTATTATTTACTAGCTTAGCGGGATCACACAAATCTAAATATATTAATATAATATTATTTTTTAATTATTTTATTTTATTTTTATATTATTATTATTTTTATAACTTGCTGCCCAGTATATAATCTTTATTTTTTTATAAGTAATTATAGATATATATACAAACTATCAGGTATTAATATTTTTATAGAAAGAAATACTTCTTGAAAGTATATAATCTAGATAAAATAAATAATACTAAATATTAAGATAATTATTAAAATAGATATTATCATGTACCAGACACTCAAGCTGCCTATAAATAATCTCTTACTTTAGAATTTATTATAAAAATATTAATATATTACTTTGTATAATGCTTATTAGAATAATATTTATTATTGTCGGGCGGCCAGGTGGCACTAAGCCAAAAAGGGTAAGCAGTCTAGTGCAACTAGGCCTAAAGAGAAAATATAAAGA
>BTWD01000219.1:0-13683 GCA_036986335.1 Aspergillus sp. AS01 | reverse complement strand
GTACACAAATACAACGTGTCTTTCCCAGCCCGACTCCCAAGAACGACGCGAAACACAATTTGCGATCTGACAAAGCCATGTATCAAGTCTTCTCCCGTTAAGCTTTGTCATGAACCCCGGCCACGGGCTTTGCCATTACCCAAGCATCTACTCCCGCCGCGGCCGCCAGACAATGCCTGCGTAAACACGAGTGTAAAAGGCGCTCTATACATATTCTCTGGCTCCCAACTTCCATTACGGCAGTCACCTATACCGTCATCCGATACTTTACCTGATGCACGACAGCCAGAGAAGCCCGAGCGATCTGTAGGGGATCTCAAGGGTGACATATCTGATTCAGTCACATTATGGGACGGTCAAGATGCCATGAATAGTTTGACTGACATGCCCGCTCTTCAAGTCACCGCCTCATCGCCCAGCATGCTTAATTCGGAGTACAGCCCGTTATTGTTTGATGTACACAATGACATTCCAGTTGACCCGGTTATTCTCGCCGACGATAGACTGTGGATGATTGGAGAATTGCAGTCCATGCAGCCGGAAAAACATTTGATTGATTTGGGGATGATTTTTTGTATCCTGACCTCCCTCTGTCGCTCTGTGTATTACATCTGTTTACTACTCAGACCTCAACACACAGACTGAAAGGCAGGATAGCGATCTTTGATCGGTTAGCCCACACGGCTGAGACCATACGCGAATACTATATGACAACGCCGAAGCTAACGTTCTATCGCGTGATAGCCCGCCGGAGTCCTCCACCGGCAGTCAACGGTCGAAACTACGCAAGCGAAAACCGCAACCGTCAGGTAAACAGCTGTCAAAAGTGAGCTAGACATCCTATATCTGTCCCAGAGGAGGATACGTCGTCTTTAGCACTCTATACTTATTATTTGTCTGCGTCCGCCGACAAACAACTGCAATTTCTTAGTTAGCTGTTCCAAGGCGCAGCAAGATGTATCTTTGTTGAATTGGGTCCAGAGATGTTGACAGACAAAGAAGAGAAGCCAGCAGGTGGGATGGATCATCTATCTAGTTAACTTAAGCACCGTGGAAACTCCAGGAGAGGCAAGAAGTGGTCCTCTGAAGCGGTGACTTTCCTGCAGGAGCTAAGAAGTGATAAGAGTAGATCCTGGTCAGAAGTGACCAGATTATTTTTCATCTGATATCCAGGCAGAAGTCGGGGCTTGATTCAGGTATATTGGTCATTAAATCAGGGCACCTAATGGTCGGCCAGGTTGCGCAAGGAACTGTATTTGCTTGATGGACTTTTCCACATCAGTTGGGTGTCGTTCCAAACTCGAGACGGCGATCAGGCGACGTGGGGTTTCTTGCGGGACTGGAGCATGCATCTTCAACTACAAAGCCAATGCTTGTGAGAATTACGTTGAGTAGTACAAGACAGTCGATATCCCTAATATCAGCTAGCTATTCACATGCTCAATTGTGCTCGATCATTTCGCCAAAGGCGGTTGGACTATTATTGTTCACGTGAGTGCTTAATGGACTGGCACTCGAGCAGCTTATCCAGTAATTCATCAAATGGAATCCCCCCCGTAGAGCGCTTTTCGATACAGCCAAGCTCAGCATACCGCCAGATTACTCCCCAGCTGTGGGTGGTCAGAGAAGAAATAAGATTGGGAGACCATCACTTACACCCACTCCGCGCAGCGGCAGAATTCCTGACGCTGCATAAGATGAATTGGAAGCCACATGTATCCTTTCAATTCAACAATTGGCTGACAGCTATCTTGGATGCGGTACTCGATGGTATCCAGGATACCTGTGGGGTGATGCCGAGTATAATGGAGTGTATTTCCGGAAAGATTTGCATTGATGCATTTGTCGAACTCGCTGAAGGTAATGATCCAGTGTGCTCGGCACGAAACAGTTGGGATGAGGTGCGCCTTGATGGTGCGTTGGGACATGGTATCCATTGTGAATCTCGTTCACTGGTCTCGAGGATTGGTTCAGTAGCCACGACGAAGTCTGAAGTATACTGGCCTCAACAGATAGCAGATCACTGCAACTAGGACGAATATAAACCAAGCACCGTATAGATGTGACGCAAACTTAGGTGAGGGTGTCCAACATCACATATGATTTGGATCTATACTCAAAATGGAGTACCTGAATTAACCGTCAGGAAGTCACAAGTCAAAGAGCAGGTGTTATAAGTTACTTGACCCAGTTCCTCATGGGTAGTACTCCACAGGTAGAGGAGGTATTGGGTTAGATGAAAACAGTGGCTCGGTGTTGCTGTTCAGGCTGGGTGCCGGCCCAAAATAAGATGCCAAATACACCAGAATCTGGTATTGTAGCACAACGGCCTCACTGTTGGGTTTCTGATCTTCGGATTTTTCCGATCGATATTCTTCCCCCGGTAGCCTTCGCAGATTGTTCTTAAGCCGGTGTGTGAAACCGTAAAGCAAGATCTCCGGCAAAAGCACATGCGTTCGAATAAGAGCAGAAGCCTGAGCTGATGGAATCTCTAATTTTAACGCGAGGGGAGGCGCAGGTAATCATCCGGCTATACTGTATACATGAAGTTTATAGCCTGTCCCGTCCCGTCCTTGTCCCTTGTTGCTCTCGAGAAAAGGATTATATGTACCGGCTAACTAATTAATTATGTAGGTTGAGTCACCTGAAGTGAGGCCTTACCTGGAAATAGGGAAAGCTGGTGAGCTGAACGCACGTATGGCTACCTAAACTAGCTGGTTAATCATTACTTACTTGGGGAAGATGGAGAAGAAAAAGGACGGGACGGGACGGGACGGGACGGGACGGGAAAGCTCATCTAACAGCCCAACTCACGTTTGAGAGAGCTTACGACCAGCCATTCAACCATCCCATTGTTGGCCAATATGGGCTTACGGATAGTGTTCTAGCCCATGAATAATATGCAGATACACTGAAAGGACCATACCCCTGCTTCGCTCCTTTATTCCAGCGCCAAACAAAGAAAGCTGCATTTCGCGATCACTATAGCAAGAGATTGGATATCTATAAAGATGTCAGCCTCGTCCAAAGTGCTCACCGCAATTTGGTACAGGCCAGATCCACGTCATTTATTTATTTTCTTACACTTGTCACTTAAGGCATTGCCACTATGTTCTGTATCAAATTTCTCCTGGAATCTGTATGGCTCCTCATCAAGCAGCGAACCCGAGAGGCCTAGATATTTGAATACGGCCCCCAGCGGATCAGCTACTACTACAAATTAAGCTTGATGCTGCTAGGAACTGGGTGCCCCAGAGAATTTGGTGGGTTTTTGAAATTGCTGAAAATGAGGGTCTTATTTGTACAATGAAAAGAAACTGCCCGTAGCTAAGTAACTTGCATATAATTCAATTGTTTGTGCAGGATAGATCTAGTCCCTGTATTGTCTCCGACCTCCTGGCCACGTTGATATAGTGGCTGCCCTCCATGGGAATTAGGAAATGATGATCATCCTAAGCAGGGATTCTATTCTTAAAGGCTCAGAAATATATCAAGTCTTTCTCGAATCCAGAAGGGACAATTAGAAAATCATAAAGAAACGAGACGCTGTCTAGGAGACTTACGATGAAAAACAACAAGATGCATCACATAAGCGTTTTATGTACGTACTACACTGTAGAGAAAATAGGTATGAAATGAAAAGGAAACTATGTTACATAACATCGCAAAACACACGCCCGCCCGCGCTTTGTGACAAGTAACGATGGCATAAAGAAGACTTCGCAAATTTCTGGGAGAGCAGTGTCACATATTACAGGATTTAGATTACCTCCACCGGCTTCGAAGCCAAAGGTGCAGGACTTTCACCAGAAATGGGTCAAAAATTGGTAATGAGATATAAAGTGTAGAAGCAACAGGAAAACAGTAACTAATATTATGCCAGGCTAAAAGAAATCGCTACTGGGGAGTATGGTGTAATAGAAATGTTTACTCCACCATATCACTGGTGTTTCTTCACACGGTAGCGATACCCCCCAGAAACAAAAAAGTCACCTTCGTCTGAGTCTTGGTGAAGATCAACATATACTCGTTTTCCTTTCGCAGTATAGTACCACTTGCTTTGTAAGCGCTCAAAATGGATGGTGACGGCGCCTTTCCATTCCAGTGCTGAGTACCGATGAGAGTGGCCTTCAATATTCAGTCGTTCGGTGTCAGCCTGCAAGGTATCGATGCTCGTTTTTGTGTTCAGTCTTCGTGTTACGCTGCGTGTTGTTCTTTGTGAGCTGCTAGCGCCTTTCTTGTTTAAACCGATTTCTGAACTATCTTTGGCTTCCTCATCGGAACTGCTTTCCTCGTCTTCCTCATCAGAACTGCTTTCCTCGTCTTCCTCGTCAAATGAAATGTAGCTGTCATCATCAATGAATTTGTTGATATCCGAACCAACCCAGCTCATTGCTTCCATGGAATTGATGACTCGCCTTCCCTTTCTTGCCTTCTTGGCAAGGTATAAGAAACATTCTGCTAATGTCACTTTTCCCCGATACTGAGTGGGATCTTTGGATCTATCCTCGGTGATCTCCTCATATTTGGTATCATGGTGAATTACGGGGGAGTGACAGAGTACCCATGCACCCTTCTTCTTTGGATGTGGTACTTGTTGGAAAAACATCGTCTGCTCGTATGTAGTGAGAAATCCGTATTTACTCTGCGTTTTGTGCATATAGTTCGCGATCTGGCCTGCCTCGAGAATTAACATTTCATTACCATATAGCGTTATTAGAGCTTACCGATGAAGTTGCGGAATGTGGAGTCTCTTCCTTGTTCCCAAACAATATTATGCATCCAGGGTGTTTTGGCTTCACCAACAACACAAAGCTCGTGTTTTTTCGTGATAAGAACAATGTCCGGAATTTTGGTGAAAGCCTCGGTCTTCTTGGCACATTTATAGTCTCCAAATCTGATGCCGTTCTTAACATATCCGTGGAGTGCAAGTGTCAAGGTATGGCAAAGGTTCTGGTTAAAGCGGGCGACCACAGAGTGCTCATCACCACAGTAAAGACGTTCTTCCTCCAATTTGTAGCCTTGAATGCCGTCCTTCCAGTTGATGGATTCAGAATATTGCCGTGCTTTCTGCTCAATATTCCACTGGGATAGGTTTGCTAAGAACAAGAGCTGCTGTGTTGATGGGGAAGTAGTACGATAATTTTTGTCAACACGTAAGTCTGGCAGAGGTTGTTGGATGATCTGCTTGCCAGATAAAAGGTGAAGAGCCATGATTCAAATTACGGAGCACAGAAAGTCTTGAGAACAAAGTTGGCCTGCGAGAGTAGGCAAGCAAGATGGATATCATAGACTGCCTTGCAGAATTCTTACAACGAGCTGAGCTCACCTAACCTAGTTATATAGATTGATTATATCGACAATGTATCTATCACATGAGAGTCATAAGCCCTATGATAGAGTCTGGACAGTCTGTCAAATTTGCGCGCATAAGGTCCGTAAGGTCCACAGTCTGCGCTTAGGCATGTACTTAGTTTTGCAGCACAAGGGCTAGTACTCGAGAAAGTATAAAACATGGAAGCAGGACGGGACGGGACGAAACAGGACGGGACGAAACAGGACGGGACGAAACAGGACGGGACGAAACAGGACGGGACGAAACAGGACGGAACGGGACGGGATCATAAATTATTCGTACTGTGTAAAGCTGTATGGCTAGAGTCTGTGCGTGCACAAGTCCGTAAGGTCTACAAAGTGCCAAAAAACCTGGAGAAATGGAACCATAAAAGGCAGGAATGCGGAAAATCTCTATTTCCGGATTCCGTAACTGCAAGCTGATCATATAAGACCTGCAAGTTCTCTACCCACCCGACTATTCATTTTCTCACATGCTTCATATCTCATAGACTCCACAAATTGCTCATAATGATCACACGCAATGGTAGAGGTTGGTTTGGCAGCGGATGGTTGACAAAAACCATACAGTTTGCGGAGCCGCCATCCTCTTGGAGGATAATCCAGAAATTACAAGAGAAAGAGACGGTCTACCCACAAGATGAATATAATTGTTCTTCAGGTTATTACTCGGAATCAATCGGCATCTTCCTTTGCGAGAATATCAGCAGCTCAACTCAGGCCATCATGAAAATTCGAATGCAGTACGGTACCCTCGTCTTCTTCATAAAGCTAGCTAATAAGGTATAGGATTCCAAATAGTATTGATGATTCTTCTTCCTCCCAAACATTCATTCAGCCACCGGAAAGAAATATCTGTATCCGAACCTCGCAAGAAATTAAAGCACTTAAAATGCTAACAGATGCTGGTTGTTCATGTACCCCAAAGTATATCACATCGAAGCATGAAAACCAGGATTCCGACAGCTGCGTTCCTAATGGCTTTCTTGACTACATCGTGATGGAGAAGATTGAAGGAGTAACTCTCTCAGAAGGATACTTCAAAGTTTTAGAACCAGAAGAGCAGAAACAAATACGAGACGCATTTAAATCATCCTATGAGTGAGTCACTATCAGATTTCTTTGTGTTTGATAAGTATAGCTTATTAATACAACTCTAGGGAATGTCAAAAACTTAAGTTTTTCCAGCTGGATACGAACATCTCAAATCTTATTTGGGATAAGCAGAAAATCAAATGGTTAGTATCTCTATCATTTACTTTTTCTTGTTGCATGCTTATACTGATCTACTGTTATAGCTATATTGTTGACTGGGAATTATGGGTCCGAAAAGCCTATCCTTGGATAGACTATGAATATTTTAGATGGTGTCTGCTTTGAATGGATTGATTGACAGCGAGGTTCCTTCATATTTTATGCCTTATTTCTATCACTTGCAGCTCATGCTTCATTAAATATCAAATGTGCGTTTCATTAGCCTGCCTTAGTATAAGTCGCCCAAGGAAATACGAGCCTTGAGTCGTCTCTGTTGGACCAGCAATGGAATGTAATTCTTGAATTCTGCGAGTAATAGCGCTTTTTACGCTCTCGTAAGATGAGAATATTCTTTATACGTCCAACAAATCGTTGAGACCCTGTCCTCGAATGGCGTGTTGGTAGAAACCATTTCCATATTCGGTCACACGGGCATTTCCATCTTGCCAAGAACCGTTCCAGTCCATAACTCCCGGTTCCACTAGAATCGTAACCTAACTATATGCATTGAAAGCTCGGCCGGACTTCAAGGACAGACAATTATCTTTGGCTGTGTAGGAAGCAGATAACTAGCCAAAACCTTGTGGCTCCCGACGCATACTAGGGAACAGACGGTAGGGGGACAGAGCGGGACCACACGGACAGGGACAATGTAAGCATGATTTATCTACCACTTCCGATGTATCTCATGTTCGTTCTTTCTGTGCCAAGCCCAGACCCCTTGTTAGCGGCAAGATCGCTACCAATTGGACGCATATTTTAGGCATCACTAATGCGGAGCAATAAGCCGTGCGTCATCCAAATTAGTAAGCGTCTCTCAGTTGTTTAAATAGCCTACACCGTCCTTCTGTCCACACCTGTCCCGTCCTGTCCTGTCCCGTCCCGTCCCGTCCGGAGAACCTGAAGCGATGAACTCTCTCGATAGTCTTTTTGCCAGCCAATTCAAACCCCGCCTTCAAAATCAGGTACAGGAAGTCCAGTATCCTCTTCCCGACGTCCAAGCCAATAGAGTAACCACCTGGGTCGACCTTTTAGCGGAAACCGACCAGTCTTTGAAGAAAAGATCCTCTTCACGTCGGAGCGTCAGACGCCGCGCACGTCATTTCGCAAGAAAGGTCTATGATATTTGCCCAGAATTATTTGTGCTATGTTCTTTGTCTTATACCATTTCCAACCTCCCTGCAATAGCTTCTATTACATTCTACAGCGAACTTGAGGACTGGTGGGCCTCAACATCTCCTCCAGAATCACTTTCCAAGATTACCAATGCCACCTGCCAGAGTGTTCCACGGGATACAGAAAACAGCAGAAACTCCACAGAAGCTTCTCCTGGGCCGTCAGAATCGAGAAACTCACAAGAGTGCCACAGTTCTCATGGAGAAGGGCCAAATGTAGTGGGCAGGGATTCCATGTGTACGAGATGCAGTGTCAATTATTCATCACGTTTTATGCTAATTGCTATGCACAGGGCACAACCATAACGTAGCTATCTTATACTCGGATCCAGGATATGATCGATACAAGTCAAGTGGACACGAACAGGCGCCTTCAAATGAAATAGATGACCACCTTAATGGGGAGCCCAATGAGCGGCTGTCAAAGCGCCAGCGATTAGAATCGCAAGTTTTAGGTACGCAGGCATCGTCAAAGCTAGGTTTGCCTAACTTATAGTACCAGGGCATCCGACGTTATTCAGTAATGGTCCTTATTTGTCCCTCTCATTCATGCGACGCCATATGATCGATAAGTTGCCTGAGCAGTTTAGGAGGGGAATCGAGACAAGTAAGTTGTGGAAAGACGAACAAGAAAGAGGAGGACTATCGGTCACAAACTGTTTGAGCCTTTACTTGCCTGAAAGAGTTAATGAGGATGCTCTTTTGGTTGTTCGGATGGGATATTCAGAGGGCTTCAATGTCTCCAATATCTTGGGACTTGGAGACCCTGAAGGGTTGGATGATGCTTAGGTATAACATAAATTTACATCGAGCACTCACATCTCAAATATCTTGTCCACCCTTCTCAAATTTCACTAAGGCTCTCATGACGTAGCAACGATAACCAGCTTTCACTTCTCTTGCTGTCTGTCCATCTGCGGGGCCGAGACTTCCATTAGGAATAAGGCTGCCTTCACCATCGGTAATATTGCATGAGCGACCCTCGAATGTCATAATCATGTCCTCCTTTATCTCAAAACATTTATTCGATATCTTCTCCCATTCCCCGTTGAGCGCCTTTTCACCAACAGCATCAGTCATAACTTAGTGTCCTGTCCCTTAGCGATAACTAATCTTCGAAGTGTTAGTATTCACGAGCGTTTGTGAGAATCGGAAGAACCTAACTTTATTGTATCGGATTGAGGAGTTAATTAGAATGGTTAACTTAAAATTTATGGAAAGGGCCTTTGTCGTAAACTGATGTTGCATGATTGTGAGCTCAAGATTTTGATGCCCGACCGAAATCTGGGTGATGTCTTCAACCGGACAGCCCCTCTTCTGCCAGACCCCGCTGGTTTCCGCGCGTCTGACTCATCCGACCCGAGAACATTCCGACTACTTTCGTCATACCGTTTGTTTGATCCCACTAAAATCTTAGAGAGGGTTATCTGGAATACTGAACAAACGAAGTTACTAATACATCAAATTGGGGGAGTCGATCGAAATTGTGAACTCGAGAACACAGGTAGAGAGTTTGGCACATGAATTATTAAGCATATCTGTGAAAGGTCACGGGGATGACGAAACAAGAACGCCCATCAAATTTTCGGCCGATAGAAGTGGTGTAGTCAAACCTTCGGAACCTAATAAATGTGAACTAATAGAGATAAACATGTGGCTCTCCTCGTGGTAAAGCAACGCAGAAACAGGCAACCTCAGGCGTGAAAGCAAACCCTCAATTTGTTTAACTAAAAGGAACAATATAACTCGGTCAAAATAGTCACAATTATACAGACAAAGAAAATACATGCAGGTGGGATCCACGCTTAGGCAATTATAGAGTTTTAGCTACGGCACGAGGGCTACTACTCGATTTAGTGTAACCTGTAGAAGCGGGACAGGACAGGACAGGACAGGACAGGACGGGACGGGACGGGACGGGACGGCATCGAAGTTGTCCTAGGATACGGCGTACGAATATAATTTTCGAAATACGCTGAAGAGGGGAGCCCATTGATAGCAGACCATACTTGGAGATGATATTAATGATTATCATGCGATCTATAAAGATGCCAGCATTTTCTTATGCCCTCACCGCAATTTGGCACAGACCAATCCATCTTTTTCTTGTCTCCATCCAAAGCAATTCCCTATCAATCCAACATGTTCTGCATCACGAGCCTCGTCGGATCCTGGAAAGCCCTAATTTCCACCTCAGACAACGCAAGACCAACAGCACTCGATGCGACAGAAGAAATTATTGCGAAATATAAAAATGTCCCACCAATGTCCAAACCAGGCCGGCCAATAGAACAGCCAATTGATGTTATCGAAGCCGAGAAAAGATTTGGAATATCCTTTTTCAAAGATTTCTCCCATATCTTAATTCGGAATGGACAATACCATATGGTACTCGAAGCTCGTTTCCAGGATGATCCTGATAAACTCTATTTTGTGTCGTGCCCGAAAAGCGTTCGCAACTCGGATCTTTCCAAGGAAGATCAAGAACTTCTTAAATTGAAACTCCAGGGTGTTAAGGGATGTATATCACAAACAGACTGGGACCACCTCAAGCAACGGTATGGTATCGTAAAAGGAGACTGGCTTGTGAAGGACAAAGAGGAAGAAGAAATTTGAGGCTTAGTAATTGGCGTGTGGCGGGGGCTGGAAGATTTTGATCTATCTTGAACAGTGATGTAAATAATGTAGAAGGCTCGAGCTGAAATCATACTCTTACTTTCAGTCCTGGTGCGTTCTATGTACCTAATACGTGAGATAGTCGTGAGCAATGAATAACATAAATAGCCTCAAGTTTCTTGTCTAGAATTATGCACATCAAACTAATCATGAACATTGTTATTTTTGCAATCATATTACTTGTGTTGGTATTATTGGGACTCTTCCTCGTATTGTCTCTCCTACGTCCGTTTTTCAAGGAAAGGTACTTCCCAGACCTCGAATCAGCCACGGTCTCTCCCCATCCACATATCGATTAAAGTTTGCTCTATGCTTTATAGAGTACTCATGACCGGAAGAAGGGAGTTTGGCATCAGTTAAATTATGGTAAGGAAAAGATTTTCGCATACAAGACAATATCTAAAAGCTTATAGCGTGAGGACAGCATATTATAAGCTAGATGTTACGGCCTATAATGTATCGGAGTGCTCGAGATGGCTCGGAAACTATTGTGTGGAAGGAAGCCCTCGTATGCACGTGAGAATATTTTGCGGTGTATGCAGGAGAATGGACTAGAGTGATCCGTGGAAGTGTGTGTGGTGTATGCGGTCATGAGAGATATCGAGTGCTTAGAAATGATAAGGAAGTAATCTTAATTTGGCCCTAAAGCCATGATACTCGACCAAAGATGTGCAACCATTTGATCGGCAAAGTCCAGCCCCAATAGCTGGCGTGATGCTCAGCTGAAGGAACGGGATCCTTCCATCATACTTCTTCGTAGTGTCTTGCTGCAACAGAGATTTTAAATAAACGGAGATTGCTAGAGCCTGCTGTGGTGGGGAACGTGCATTATGAGGCCTAATTTTACCCTGTACCAGTGGTCCAGTAAGGATATTCTCCTCCAGCATCAGCCTAATACTGGCCTAGAACACTCTGCATGCCTCTAGTTTCATTAGGATGAGTCCTTGGCTGGATCATGGCTTATTCTGCCGCATGAGACTAACCAGCCTGCGAAGTTACTTGAATCGGGATGGGAACGAGGTCTAGATGAGTGAATAGAACTACGCCCAGCTAATGAGAAATGACTTCAAAGTAACCGCCCGGTATCTATATAAAGTAGATCATCATTTGCCTGCATTGCCGCTTGATACATGCATGCAACCACGCTGTACAGTGAGTATTCCGTCTCTCGGTTTTTATTTTTATTTTTTGGACGCTTTTCTACAGGGCAATGTAGCTTACGGATCATCTAGACTACCAATCACTACTCAGGGCATTTGAACCAATATGCCCGGCCGAGGCGCATACGATACCACAGGGGTGAAAAAGCCAGGAGCACCACCTCCGCCACCATCAACTCGGTAGACAAATCAGATGGCTGTGATGCTAGGTGTTCAGACAATAATGAATAAGGGGAGCTTTATTGTTTGTGTCTGTGATTATCATCAGCTTGCATTGTGTTAAGGAAAGAGATTCAATTTGACTGGGCTTTCTTTGAGATCTGGCAAGCTATAAATTCATGTAGCCTGATCATCCAATATGTACTTCTACATCCACTAATCGTTTTCTCATATCACTTTTGTTTGTTCTGTGATTTTCTGTCTTCAATTTTCAATTGCCTTGTCCTCCTTTGCTTTAGATCTCTTGATTTACCTTCATTTCAAACCTCAAAGTGAATAACTCTTTCCTTCTTTCGAACCACTGAATAATATAAGAGAGCTTGGATTTAACGGATATGCTCTATTTCCTAGGATGTGCTTCTACGGTCATGTTAAATATAGCTGCGGCTATCTGGAACCTAAACCTCGTGTCGTTTTGTGCGTCCTGGCTCTCAGTAATGAGTGCCCGGGGACTACTCGAAAAGATATAATACATATGAGCTCTACTTGTGGGAAAGAATACTGCTCTGGTATGTACCTGGCTGGCCTAATAAGATTAAGCTTATAAATGAATAAGAGCAGAAGAATTCCCGTGCAAATCTACATGAGGCCACCGCGCTACCGACGGAGTAGAGATTTACGGTCGGGCTGTCGGCGAGGCAACCAGGTTTGGTCATGAAAGGCGGAAAATCTTAGCTACTCCAATATATAAAATTGGTTATATACCAATCCTTGTGTAGCGTGTGCATCGGAAATGACTAGGTACCCATAGGAAAGGAGGCTGGCTCGCTTAGATCAAAACTTTGCCAGCCTTGCGTGTTTTTATATCCATTGTGGCAAGTCTCGCGATGAAGTGGGCAGGATAGATATAAGAATAGCTAGTTCTCCCAACCTAATAAAGCAATTTTTTTGCTAACAGGCAATAAGATGCGTGAAAATATACAGTAGGTTTACCGCAAGCAGCTTATTAGAATTTTACTGACAGGCTCTCAGGGACCTTATCAAAGCCATCCCTGGCCTAGTGCCTGAAATAGCTGAATATGTATCCTGTCAATTATCTGGGGGGACAAGCTACCAGCATACCTTCCAGATTACTGGTCGCCAACTTTTGACAGCGTTTCTCGAGAATGCCGATCCATCCAAGTTCCTCATCGGCATTGGAATACGACTTGCCATGTCACCGTTGACCATCGTCTCTACAGTGAATTTCCAAAACGCTTATCACGCGATGCAGAACTTGCACCACACTATCAGGGGTACAGATATTTCTGAGATTTCTGTTATGTGTGTTTTGGTAAAGCTGGCCGCACATGCTGTAACGCAACCACATCACGCATCAAAAGAATCTCAGGAGTTTGTCGAATTATGCTTAGCACGGCTACTCATACCAAGACCATTCTTAACGGTCTGTACGGCAACCGAACAAATCTGCAACTATGGAAACAGACGACTGTCTGGTGCAAGCCACGAGGTGGCCTGTGGCTTAGTGCTCCCGCGGCAAGTCCAGGTAGCATTCTTTCTGCAGGACCTACATCTTCTCCTTGATGAGGTCCGCACAGTCTATCTAGCAGGCTTTCAGAGTGATCGATTGAGCCTACGCAACATACTGTTTATTCTCATCGAAGCTTTTTCAACTCTAATAGAAGAATGGTTAAGCAACCGGCCAGACCCGATACATTTCGAACTTTATTCACTTCTCGGACTACTTTTTATGTTGTTGGGCCATTCCCAGAAAGGGAATCCGGACTCATTCTACTATGCTATTCGCCTTGCCGTGAATGATTTCGAAAGAACATTGGGCATAATCAGAGAAGAATTGAACATGGCCATACTCTATGGCGAGCTCAGTTGGAATGGAGCAACAT
>BTWD01000218.1:0-13739 GCA_036986335.1 Aspergillus sp. AS01 | reverse complement strand
CCAACCCTGCTTTGCCTTGGGCGCAGCATGACCCAGCTCCACGCTGAAGAAGAATTGACCAGGCGGGATGCGACCCTGCATCTTTCAGAATGTCATGATCGCCTTTTGAGGTGCCTGATCGCGGTCGATGGGAGACCCAGTTGGGGAGCTGGATGACCTGCAGACCAGGGCTAGGGCAAATGAAGCGGGTCACATGAAGGAAATAGGAAAAAGAAAAGATAGAAACAAAGGGGTGAAGTGGGGGAGAGTGAGGGATATGAGGTAAAGAGGCAAGGAATGGTGAATATATGGTCAAAAGAAGGCGAGAGATGGGGAAAAAAAATTAAATTGTTCACCGAGTAGACACGGTCAAATAATTTGCGATGCCGTCTTCTCCCAGGCGGGCGCGCCATTTCACCTCACCGCCTTTTGATCAGTCCCTTTTGATCGATTGTTGATGCTCCGGGCCATCAACATTTGCTGGTGCTCGGGAAGGCCCGGGACTAGTCCTTATGAGGAAATTGTCCAGGGGTTCAATTTGAAGCCCGCCTGGGAATCCGAATGCGTCACCGAAGAAATATCATGTCCTCGGATTTCGACCTCTGGGCTGAGGGTGTAAAGCAAAGAGACCAACACATGGGTATACTGAATTTGTATATACTTTTACCCTAGGCTACTACAAATGTGAGTCTCGTCGCTCGCAATTGTAATCATGCGCATCAACGGTCTATAATTTCCGTACATGAGTGGTCAATGATATATATATAACACAATCAACACTAGCTACTCCAGGGTGTCCGGCACAACCGGCTTTTCGTAACTCCACGAAACTCATACCCAATCAACAGGCGCGCCAAGGTTGAATATATTGCCCACTCTAAGGGATCGCTCATCAAAGCCAGGTCAGCAGGTTGATGATATGCTCAGCCTCCGATACCTCCAGTTCCAAATGATCCACTGTCGAGCATGGCCTTGCTGGGCATCAATTTTTCCGGCCGGATATGACCAATGGGAAATCATCCCGCCAGCAGCATTTAGCCCCAACAACAAAACCTATTTCCAATCCAATACTACCAAAAATGGGATATCGGGATGTCGACCAAATTGAGCAGAGTGCAAAAAAGGTGGACATACTGATCACATCTCACGCAACAAAGCCTTTCTAAAATGATAGACGGTGTACATTGCGCATCTGCCAAGAAACAATTGGGCAACATATATGAGCTTCTTTCTTGATTATTCTTTGGCCCACTCCATCCAGGACAGCAGCCTGTGAAAATATACAGAATTCTACCCCCCGGATTCAGTTATGCTTCTTGCCATGGTCATGACTGTATGCGCACCATCCTCATCGGCCAAACTAGCCGACCTGCAAGCCCCCACGACCAACCCAAGACCCCAGGTCATACTCTACAAGCTGTTGGTTAATCCGGTGAACTAGCAAGCCTTTGATCCCGAGCAAACCAAGGCCGGGCTTCTCGAGGGCCGGCATGTCCGTTCTTAGAAATGCGGTACACTTTCCCCGAGGTAGCGATCAGGTTCCGGCCATCCTTCACGATTTCCGCGCCCCCCCCCCAACTGTCAGAAAGTTCTTCGTTCACGTGGCCTTGTTGTGTTAGCTTTTGTGATCATTGGAACATATCGTACTTCTAACAAAAGGAATGCCCGTGGCGGCTGTAGGTAGACCATATAATTGCACCATCTTCCTTACATTGTCTACCATACAGAATCAGAGAGCATACTCCTCAGCGACGTGGGAGGTCATCTCAAAAAGTATCTGGACACAAGAACAGGCGCTTGTATCTCTGATTTCCACTTGGGCCAGTCATGCCAGCCGCGAAAAGAGACGTTCGTGGCACCGTTTGGTTTGGGGGAATGCGGCCGCCTGTGGTCCCTACGCGACATGAACCTCCGAGCAACGCCTCGCATCGTGTCCCAAGCGACCAGACGTTCAGTCGTGCCACTTCTAGGCTGAGCTATCCATCACCACAGCAGTTGACACCCAATCCGGCTGCCCGTGAAATCCTAGCACGAAGCCCTTGGGAAATATATGAGCCTTGTGCCGGCATCGACTATGGGCGAATAATGGTGCTGGCTAGGCATCGAAAGAATAAGGCCAACTTAGTCCACATCCAGATGCAGGCTGTGGAGCGATCGGCCATAGAAATGTGTGTCCAGATGATCGATCGGCTGGCTCATCGCAGCATCCCGCGCCTGCTAGATGTTTTCCAGTATGCAGATCGATTTCTTCTTGTGTGGGAGCCCTTCGAGTGCACTCTCCACGAGGCTTTAGCGCTGAGCTGCCGCATCACCGAAAATGAAGTGGCCCAGATCTTGTGGCCCGTAGGTGCCGTTCCCTTCCTACTAGATACACGATGTTCATACACAGTTCACAGGTGTTAAAGTGCCTTCAGTTCTTACGCGGCCAGTCAAGGGAGCTAGCCAGCCTCACTCCTCGAGATATCTTGTTCACCGAAGAGGGTGAAATAAAGATCGGTACGTTTGTCCCAACTGCAGACTGTACAACACTGACATCAAGTGAGGTATAGCGGGTATTGAGAACAGTCGCCAAATTGACCAAGTCGACCCTTCCCGTATCGACGCAATGGCTTCTACTTTCAATGCTCTCCGGTCGATTCTCGATAAGATCATGCAAAAAAATGGCTCCAAATTCACATGGAGCCAGGAGATGCAACGCTTTAAATCGGCGCTGGCCAAGAGCAACTCTACGCGGTGTCTGGATAATCTATTGCAGGTAAGTTGGTTCATATTCCAGCTTCGTCGTACGTTGTGGCTGCTGACCAGAAAGCACGCCTTTTTTTGGACAAGTGACCGAGGAGGGAAGCCTGAAGTTACTGGTAGAGTTGGTGAACGAAACCATTTTCCACGAAGTCAAAGTTCGGCGCGAGGGCACTCTTGCCAGGGCAAGGCCACTAGGGAAGCTTGCGACGCCGTCTACAACATAGGTGGATGTCAATGCGGTAGCATAAAATATGCAGTTGTTTTATGAAGGCTTTTGGACCAGGGTTGCAGATAGCTCGTGTAAAGATTTTCAAAGCGCGTGCCTCCCTAATATCTAGCCTAGCATGCCCGTCTCCGCACCACTAGCCTAGGTACAATACATCTGACAAGTCGAACTCTGGCAATTGTTCCAACCAAGTGCTTCATAGCGTACTGTATCCCCGAAACAGAACGAATTAAAGGAAGGGGGCGCCATCGTCTCTTTAAGGATTCGAAACATGATTCGACTGTTCGGAAGGGTAGGTACCGAACCACGCGAAGGACGTTAATGATGCCATCTTCCAGCCTGCAGCCCCTACAACTCTTGGCTGCGAAAGCTACACCCAACGATATGCGCTAAAATACGATGCATGCCATCGACATCATAGCAGTACGAGATCGTATCTGGCCTGTTTGTCTGCACCGTGGACGCATAGCTTCAGGTCGCTCTCGTCGGTCGCCTTTTCGAGGAATGGATCCTGAAACTTGTTGAACAACCGCTCTGTCGACTCGCTGCAAACTTGCCTTCATTAACACATCCAGTGACTTGACGGGCAGGTTTTCCAGGGGAGTTTGGGCCTCGGAGCTCCATCTTCCTTGTCCTGCATCTGTAGCCATCAGGCTCCTCATGACCGTTGCCAGGGCGGTTGATTTCAGCATGTCGGCATTCATGTCAGACGTTTTGATCTGGTAGCTCTGTTCCACGCCGGCTAATATGCAAGGTTAGTGGACCATGCTCTCAGTGACGATAATGGAAGGGACCGACTTACCAAGGCGGACCTGCCGCCTTTTGTTCAGCCAGACCGTGTCCGGCCCCAGAGTGGCCAAGGCTCTTCCCTGATCACGCAGGAATCGTATTCCATCCAGGGTCTGTCTTCCTCAGTATGCACAGACTTGAGATCGTACAATGGCCGCCAGTGACATTCACCGAACGGAGAACGCACGCCAGTTCGGTCTCGTTGACCGGCCACGGAGCGGTTAAACTATTGTCCACCATGATTTCTATCGGCTCCCATACGAGATACAGCTGGTTCACGTCGTAGTACGACTCTAGACGACGTGGAAAGATAGGGTCAGAAAGTTGACTGATGGTCTCTAGAAGGCCTTGGATCTGGGATCGATCCACGGACCAGTTACTCGTGGCAGGAGGGTTTCCTACACCCAAGGAGGCAAGTTCAGATCAGAAATGATTCATTTGTCAGCTATCTGGCTGGGTCAGAGGCCGGCTCAGATCGCCATCGAAGAAAGGTAATCCCTTGCAGGAGAATGATGGCGGATAGTATCTGTCAGTTTCTAATGGAATGCGCTTTGGTTGAATATGATCTTGATAAAAGTGAGGTTGTGAGCTTCGTCGTGCGTGCAACGTCATGAGAGCCACTTACCACCTAGATTGTCCGATAAGCGCACAATCAAGAAAAGCTTCTCTGACTCAACAGAAACTCTGCTATGTGTAGCCGTAGAGCTAAAGCATCTGTGGTATGGCTTGACCATGACGGCAAATGGATAATTTTTGAAAGCTGGGGAGGAAAGGTAACCGCTGATGCGACAATTATTATTTGAGGTGAAGCAGGTTGGCCGTCATGTCTTTTCTGACCCCATGTCTGGAACATGACCTGTCTACTTCATCGCCTCTCGCAGATTACCAGGGGTGGATAATGTAGACGTCTTCCAAAGATTCAAAATAACTAAAAGTACCGTGATATCTTCTCTGACTATTACTTCTCATAACGGCTGATGTCATAACAGAGCGCTCCTCGAAAGAATGCATCAGTCCGTGTGCCTGAGGTCCACTACTCTACTGTCCTCAGAACATGGCTGAAGAATATTATGATCAAGTCTCCAGCAGCTGCAGTAAGCGCTGATAATAATGCTGAACAATATGCCACAAAAAAGAAGGTGACCCAAGTACCCGTCCTCAAGCCCGTCCCTATTTGGTCAGACGGATCAATGTGCAAGCAGCCAAGCAAGAGGGATTGTAGAGCACTTCCCCTTTCGATGTCGGAAGTGGACGGTGCACAGGACGGAAACGCTGCAAATGTACCAACACCCACCGAGGCAGCATATCCTTCTTCCCCGAGGAAAATCGCTTTCAGATCATCACCACTGGACACCAAACTTAGAAGCGGTACGGGCCTCCATACAGTTTGCCATCGCCACAGGCCGACTCGACGCCGTTTGACCCATGCAGACAAACACAAATCACCTAGACTTCACGACCTAACTCGCACCAACCACCTCATGGCAGATGCGGTAGACGCGCTTCAGCTACTGAAGTTATGATCATGATCCCTTGAAAAAGCGCCTCCAAGCCAGCCTACTAACGAAGTTACTAACCCACGAGAACTCACTACGATATTGACAGATGAGACGACGTATGCTAAACGTGGATTGGTGTGAGATTTAAGAAAGAAAGGCACATGTAAAGAATGTATAGTATCGTTAGTGGTAGTTGCCCTTTCGGCTTCGCTGCCGAACGTTAATAAGTTATGCGCGTATGTGTTTGGTAATCCCGTTTCATGTGCTATATGTGACGAGAATTGAATCACTTTGTGGCCTGGTCATTTCTCATCCTATAATAGGCTCAGACATTCGGGCGGACACAGGATAGCAGTCGAGAATATGTCAGGATCCAAACCCAAGCCCTTTTGAAAGCATTTCTACTCCCATTCAATTTCGCCCCTCTCTCCCTAAGAAAAGCTTCTGTTGCTTTCAGGTTGCCCTTCTTGGGATTACCTGCGTAAACAAGATAAGACAGTGGAGTGCCATTCTCATAGTCCATAGCATTGATGTCCGCTCCGTGGTCCAACAATATTTCCGCAGCAGCCAGTGAACCGTGCTCAGCAGCCCAGGAAAGAGGTGTCCGGCCGTGCATGTCTCGCGAATCAATATTTAGGTTATTTTGGAGGAGGTAAAGAAGTAGGTGGGTACAATTCCCCATGGCAGCATAATGAAGAAGGGATTTTCTGAAAGTGTCTCGTCTCTTCAGCGTTTGCGGCGATTCAAGCGATGTACGTGCCTTTTCGAGGAACTTCAAAGCATTCTTGTCCGCCTTTAGGATGTAATCGTTCCTCAGCCGGACAAAAGAGAGCGATATCCGCTGAGCGGATTTGCTGCTTCATGATGATGATGATGATGAAAAGAGAGAGAACGAGTGTTGCGTCGAAAATGCGCTCTTTATAAGTTTTCCGGGAATCATTCAATATCCCGAGAGATGTACGCCACGAACTCGGAATTATTCAAATCGGAGGAACATCATTTCTTGGTCTCGCCTTTGATTAGCATCCTCAGTTTCCGAATGGGATGGCAAAGATTTTTGGCATCTTCAGCCGTGGTCAGTGAGGCAGGGTTTAAATGTAAACACGAAGATTTTCGACAATCACTAATAGGTAGATTCGGCAACGCTACATTCTCAGGATTAGCTTCGCTCGGTGGTCAGCAACATCTATCATCAGAAAAACCGCTTTTCCCAGCGCGGTTGACCTACAGAGCTGCACCTGAACTTGTAATCGAATGTAATCGAAGGGAGCCCTTTAGAAATACTCAATACCCTCACAAATGTCTACCACCTTTACCCGCGTACCGCCGCTGGCTGGAGAGCATATACGTCCCTGGTCTTCACTATCTTCCAGATATATTATTCATGGGTATGATCTTATTTATAGTATCTGGCTGATTATAGCACTGCAGCGTGAGGTGAGTTAGAGTCATTGTAATTTTTGCACGTGGATTAAGGGATTCCTTCACTCATCAACCTTGGGGGGGAAATGGGAGGGTGGCAGAGCGGGGGCGGAGGTGAAGCTGCAAAGAGCAACAAGGGACCGTTTAGACGGGATCGTCAACCGTTCAAGCAAGGTCATTCATCACGTCTAATGCGCCATCATTTGTCAGACGGTGCTCTTTGGCAAGTGGATGCGGCCATGATAAGAGACGAAGTGCGATGAGAGCACGACGTGCTCCGTGTTCTTGTCGTTCGTTCGTTGAGAGCTCTATACAAATTAAGATACGTCATAGGTTAAACTTATTCGACAGTTTTAAATGTGGAGCTGTTGATTCTATCCGAAATTGTAGTCGCCCCGGACCATGATGCTCTAGCGAAGGCAAGTGCCTTGTCACCAGAGAACGCGGCAGTTGCTCAACCTGACTGGCTTCACCGTCTTTGCTCAAACCTGCTACATATCACAGAGTCGCAGTTATTATACATGCGGTTGACTCCTCGAACCAGAGCCATAACGGATATTGGAAAGGCATTCACAGCATTGCAAGTTATGGTACAGATTTACCACCAATTCTGGTAACTCGGAATCGTCCAACTTCGACAGGAGTACGGCTTTCACAGCTAACTTGAACGCGCATAAGCCATCCATCGGACTGGTACTGTACGAACTTGACAGACGTAGTAGAATATGATGCTGTGGATCAGTTAGTTCGTTAAGTAATCGTCCGCTAAGTCCTCGTCCCTAGCGGTGATATGCAGACGACGACCGTACTATCGCTATCTTTCAAAATCAGCCATGTCCACGTGTTCTTTTCAGCTGGCTGCCATGCTTATCGGTCCGCAACCCCTTGGGCTACTCTTACTTTACCACTCGAGGATACGAACTGTTCCCTCATTTTAGAATACAGGATGTTTGAAGCAAGCAGTCAAATGATATGGATGCCGCAAGGAGCCATTATTTTGAAGTGGTTTGGCTGATTCGGAGTCATGTTTTCAGACGATACTGTTATTGGACAGGCGGTGGACCTGTTTTGATATAAAGCTGTTACTGCTCAGGAACGATACTGCAAAACGAAAATAATTCCTGCCCATCTATATGAGTTGATTGGAAATCAACTCGAACCTCATGCTGTATATATATCTTCTTTGCATCCCATTGAAATACGATGAAATAAGCTTCTTTTTGCATTACAACACTGAACATTATCGGAAATATTCTCTAAATATCTTCTAATTGTTACCTTGGAATGTCGGGGATTGAAAATTGATTACAGGGCTTTGGAATACAGTATGGAGGAACAGGAGCGGTGGAATAAAGAGATAAAACAGGCTGTAGATCAGATCGGCTCTAAATTTCCCAGTAGCCGACACTAACAACTGTAGGGAGGACAATGACCCGTTGAAAGCAGCAACCGACTGAGGTATGATCCTCGGAGGATGAGGATGGTGTGGTACGTATTAGGATAGGAAAGCTGTTTAGATTGAGAATCGATGCGCTTCATTGACCAGCTGCCCGCTTTCAGAGATCTCTTGTTTCCCGTCTTATTGAGCCAGAGAAGGCGGTGAGAGACAATTGGGATAGCATTTATAGAGTTGGCATCACTTGAAAATTTCGGTTGTGTCCTCGTGCAGACGCATTGGATGCGCACGCCATTAACCAGAGCCGGCTAACCTATTTCTGATCTCTCTCAGCGTCTTTGAGTTACCTGACTTCAATGCATAGTCCACTGCTCTCTCTCCTTTAACATCTTCAAGTGTGAGGTTAATATTTTTTCTACTCAGCAAGCCCATGGATATTTCGTCGTTTCCCTCTTCTATAGCGAGCATTAGCGCTGTTCCACCAGCATTATCTTGGTAATTCACATCGATATGATCCTTTTTTAGGAGTTCAGCTACAACTGTGGTTCGCTTAAGTATGATTGCCCACATCAGTGCACTTATAGTACCCAAACAGCAGTTGACATTGATGTTGGGTGCGCATAGAAACCGAAGACAGATTTCCTCATTCCCTCTGAACATTGCGCAGAGTAATGGACTTGGGTAACCGAGGTTTTGGTTGTTAACATTCACACGCTCGTCACACAAGAGCATCTCCAGTAATTCCAATGAACCTCTGGCTGCTGCATTTGCTAGGGATGAGAAACCTTCAGAAGCTAGATTAGGATCTAGTCGTATGTCACCAAGAAGCTTCTTCACAGTCTCTTTGTGCCCCCTATCGACCGCATAGAAAAACGGCGTTTGGCCTTGGACATCGGTCGTATTAACATCAATATCGTTGCACCGTAGCAGGATGCTAAGCAGACGACAGTCATCGTTCGATGCTGCATAGGACAATGGTGTGCGTCCCACGGAGTCAGTCACATTAACGTCCATACGACCATCCAGCAAAAGGATCATCATAATATAGAATCCACCGTGTTGCTGCGCTGCGAGGTGGAATATCGTCTGTCCAGCATCGTTTCGGACATGCACATTCACCCGTGGTAGGCTGAGAAAACAACATATGGCAGATAAATTCCCCATTCCAACTGCTCGGACAAGCCCGGTGCTTTTTTCATGATTCACACTGTGCTGATATAAATATTTTTTCAATATTTGGTAAAGGCCTCTGTTCACCCTCATCAGGCCATATATATCCCGTGCGCTGTCAAGACTAGAGGCCGTATGAAGCACAAGTTCGGGCGGAAGACTTGAAAAGGACATGATGCAAGGATTGTAGCACATGATTTCTTGGCGGATAATCGGGCGATGAGACCACTACAGACAGGGGGATGGACAATTGATAACTTTATCTTTTGTATCAGCTCGAGCAGCATCGTGCTGCTTTTAGTCCACGCAGGTCACAAGTATAATACACGAAGCTTAATGTGCCCGCATCGTTGAAAGTAGTACCACCGCAACATGAAGAAGTACCGACAAATGCATTGTCTAAGCAAGATAAATATTAATATAATGGTCCAAAAACTATCTAGACTCACGTCATTGTGACCGGCAATGTTGATGTGATATGTATGACTTGAATCATGATGGCTATTTTTGGACATCCCTAATTCGTGGCGTACCTCAAGAACGTATTGGATTGTGCAATAATGCTTGGCCGTGCAAGGCTGACCTCCAAACAGTTATGCGATGACCCAGAAGAAAGCCCATGTTTGAGGAGCAGAAACTTGAACACATGTAAGGCGTTACTAGCATGTGTTCCTGGTTTCCATTCCCAATCCGCAGTATTCAGCGGACTCACTACTGGCTTATATTCCGTCTAAATGGTCATTTAGAACGTTATTGATCTCTGCGTCATTGCGCGCTATACCAGTGTAATTTACAAGTTAGGTTATATCCCGCTATTTGCTGGGGGGCTTTGCTTGCCTGCTCTACCCTAGCAGGACCGCAATGATTTTCTCGCTGGTCACGGGTTGGGAACAGAAGATGGAGTAGGCTGTTACGGAAAGCTATCGGTAGTGCTTCCAGCTAGAGCTGCTAGGGCGTCAGGCGGGCAAGCATAGGCCGCAGAAAAGTACAGTCAATGATGATGATTCATATGCTAACCCCTCGCCTAGGCGACATGCAGGAGTCCACTATCTACATGCTCTATGCACATCCATTGAACGTGAGTGATTACTTTCCCGTCGAATTTCGAGCCTCGTCAAGGCCTGTGGTGGCCTGTGCCTGGGGTTGTGCTCTACCGCCCTCGTGGCGTGCGACTTTGAAACCTCTGCGATGCCTCCGCGAAATCCAGTACCGCCCCAAGGACGCTACTGTCTGGCGGGACATCTTGTAGCCTACCTTCCCTACCGTGGCCTGCTCCGCCTAGCATGTTTGGTATATTATTGAACGCGCCTCCAATCTTCTGCCGTTATTTTTGTCGTCATGTGCTCAGTCGCGGGCAGTCAACCAAGACGTGTATGACCGTCTCAGTCGCCCCGCACTCGCACTGCTCATCTTCTCGGAAGCCGCGTAGCTTGCGGTATGTCGCTAGCCATGGGTGACCTGTGCGAAGTTGTGGGAGCAGGTATGTTTCGTTCCGGGTCAGCGGGCCATACAGCCGGCGAGACCTGCCGGATGGCAGGCCTCGGTCGATATGGCGCAGGTGCCCTCCATTTTCCGAGGTCCTCCAGTCTTGTTCCCACTCTTGGTAGATCTTACGGCGTACGTGTCCTTATTCTCGTGAGAGGAGATGTTTGAAGGGATGCTTCTTGTCTATGCCCACTGCGTCCTTGGCCAGCCGGTCGGCCGCCTCGTTGCCAGGGTCACCGCAGTGCCCCGGCACCCATTGCAGACGCAGCGGGATTCCTCGGGCTTTCAGGTCGCTGGCCGAGTAGTGGATGGCCTGCATAATACACTGTCCTGGTTTGTTCCATGAGTTCCTGATTACCTGTAGTGCTGACATACTATCGCTGCGGATTGTTGCGGGCTCTTGTTGTGTTGCTGTGTTCCCTCGATTTTTCTGTGCTAGCTGGAAGACCAGTCCAATGGCATAGTAGATCGCCATGAGCTCGGCTGCATAGACTGACCGGTACTCCATCGAGCCGATACTGACTTGTCGCGATTTCAGGACCTGCAGATTGCAGTAAAGAGCTACTGCTGCTGCACCCAGCCGGTTTTCCTTTCCTGGTGCATCCGAGAAGACCGCCATGCTTCGTCCTGAGGTCTGCTTCGCTAAAGCTTGGGCCTGTGCTTTCTCTCGGTCCGGTTCAATCTCGATGTCAACAAAGGACTGCACCCGCCACGGTACTCGTGGCCTTGGGTCGATGGTTTCCAGGGTCTGTAGACATTTCAGGCCCATAGTACGCATGGTTTCCGCTAACGGCAAGCGCGCCATTGTGTAAATGCGTGTGCTGCGTTCCATTGCTCGTTTTATAATTACTCGGACCGGATGATTGTCTGGCAGGGTGCTGAGACGGGCTGCTATTATTTGTCCTCACTGCTTCAGTCGCAGGCGGGTAGGCAGCATGTAGGATTCGACTTCAAGGGCGTCTGTGGACACTGTTCGGAAGGCCGCAATACTTTACCGAGACGGTTGACCAGCTACAATACGGAAGTGAGAATAATGGAGACAGCCCTTGCAGACCACTCACGTCGGAACACGCATCCTCATCCCAATCTGAATTATCATTCTGTGTGCCCTTTCCAAAGGTGAGTTGATGGAATGGTTCAACATGAGTTCTTTCCACTTACCTGGGTTCCGACCGTAATAGCGAACATGTTGGCAAGACCAACCTGTCAAATCGGCTAATTACAGTGTATTCAAGCTTGGTGCGCCTGCTGAGTTTTGTGTCTCGTAGAACCAAGAAAAGCCGGTTGTACCTGACACTTCGGAGTAGCTGGTTTTGGTCATTATGGGTATATCATGATGTATATATATAGTTAACCCCTCATGTACAGACTATTGATATACACAACCATCAACCCGCGCGATAAAGCTCACTTCCTTGGTGTTTTGGAGTAACATCTCATCTAAGGCCAGTATAACCATGTGGATCTCGTTACTTTAACGCCCTTAGCTCAGAGGTTGAAAACCGAGGACATAATATTGCTTCAAATTGATCCCCTGGACAGCTTCCTCAAGGACTAGTCCCGGGCCTTCCCGAGCACCAGCAAATGTTGATGGCCCAG
The DNA here is from genome assembly GCA_036986335.1 of Aspergillus sp. AS01. Lineage (NCBI taxonomy): Eukaryota > Fungi > Ascomycota > Eurotiomycetes > Eurotiales > Aspergillaceae > Aspergillus > Aspergillus sp. AS01. Next base: position 1,432 of record BTWD01000218.1, on the reverse strand, counting down.
GACAACAACTAACGATCAGAGGGACCGACCAGAAGGCGGTGAAGTGACGCGCGCCAGCCTGGGCATCGGAACAGATTAATGCCCGCACAGATTGCGCATGCCGTTCCCGGAGACGGTATCGCCAATGTTTGTTGAATGTGTCTACTCGGTGATCTCTTTATCATCTTTTCCCATCTCTCGCCATCTTTTGACCAGATCTTCACCGTTCCTTGCCTCTTTACCTCATCTCCCTCAATTTCCCCAGTCCCTCGCTTTTTTTATTTTTTTATTTTATTTTATTTTTCTTTCTATCTTTTCCTTTTCCTTTCCCCCTTTTGTGGCCCGCTTCCTTTGCCCTAGCCCTGGTCTGCAGGTCATCCAGCTCCCCCACTGGGTCTCCCATCGACCGCGATCAGGCACCTCAAAAGGCGATCATGGCATTCTGAAAGATGCAGGGTCGCATCCCGCCTGGTCAATTCTTCTTCAGCGTGGAGCTGGGTCATGCTGCGCCCAAGGCAAAGCAGGGTTGGGGGTTCAAATCTTTGATGGGCGGTGAACCCGTCGAACTGATCGGGCACTTTGTGTCACAAATGACCTCCGAGCACCAGCGGGGAATTCTGTGTCAGCCGAGCACAACACTACCCTACCTGTTCAATATCCTCAAGCATATGACGAGAGCCAGAACGGTACAGTAGTCTTGTCGGATCGAATGATTTGCCCGTCCCCGAACTATCGGGCTCCGGATTCCCGAAGATTTTGGTTTTGCCCAGGTGTCGCTGGGCTGCCTCATTGTTGCGAGACCTCCGCCCCACGCGTGACAAGACGGGCAATGTCCAAGGGCCTGTCATGTATGACCCGTCACCAAGGTCAGTATCTGTCGAGTGGACCTTAATCTGAAGGTCTCTGAACGCCGAGTACAGTATGAATCAAGTAGTCGGTTTACCAGATATATGCGGACTGGCAGATTTCTTGTCCGAAGCGAACCGGGGAAGTTACCCAGCTCTCGCGACGTCAACCTCTGCGTTATCCAGGACCAGGATATACTACGAATGGAACCAGTTCCGAGTGAATACTGTACTGTATACATTGTATTGTACCATAAAAGTTAAGCTAATTATTGTACATGACTGGCCGCGGCATTGACGGATACGGACCTCCGTTCCATACGGGCCTCCATTCTGCCCGTGATGCACGATGTGGCACCGATGCTGGTAAGAACCGACGGCATGGCGCGAGCAGATCTTGGCTTCCTTGCGTCATGAGTGGATATACTCTGGCAAGTACTAGTCCCCAGCACCGCGTAGAGGTGGCTGCCCATAGCTGGGGTGTCTCAGAACGGGGTCTAAGAACAAACCGACCTGTTCATCTAGGAACGGTCCAGGGCACAGGTGATGCAACATGGGGCCGATGGCCATGAAGGGGATATCTCCTGAGAGAATGATACTCAACAGGC
>BTWD01000217.1:0-13866 GCA_036986335.1 Aspergillus sp. AS01 | reverse complement strand
GCCATAGCGACGGCGCGTTTTACCCCGTTTGTCTCTGTCCATGATGGAGCAAAGCCGCGACTTCGAATCGGACACTTGCTGAAGACCATCGAAATTGTGTCCTGTGCCGGATTGGATGACATACTTGCACGCTTGCTTGGCCCGTATCGAACAATTAGGTTCTCAGCTGCGAGCATCATGAACCACGCATCTGCCACCCCGTTCGAATGGCCATCTTTTGATAATGTATCTAATCGGACTAGCAATTCACCATCGTTATCTTCGTTCGGATTCGAGCTTCCGGCCGAATCTGGTTCCTCGACGGATGCAATTGCGGTATCGGGATCAGGCAATGCTGTTTTTTTATAATGTCCCTCTCCCTGCTCATTAGAAGCGTTGGTTGGTTTCTGCTCCACCGGCGCCTCCTCTGCACGTGGAAACCTTGTACTCTGCGGCACAGGTTGTGGTGGTATCGATGACGCCCCATTCTCAGGGGCCTGACCAGTAGAACCTGATGCGGCATGTTCCTCCGTATCAATGTTCATCAAATCTTCGCCATCTTTCTCGATGTCCGCTTCCGTAGATTGGATGGCTTCTTTAATGTTCTTGTGCCTGTTCTCCAGCTCAGCCCTCTCATCCTCTGTAAGCGGCGGGCCATTCAATTGGCTCCCCGCCGCTAGCAAGTCGTTCCGGAGTGACTCGAGCTCCTGCTGGCGCTGTTTTCGCTTGTCTTCGATTTTCCTTTTCTGGGCGGCAATTTCATCCTTTTCACGGGTCTTTCGAGCATTGGTGTTTTTGTCGACACCAGTGGGCTTTGAAGTATCCTTTCCTGAACGTGTGTTGGCCATGTTTGCTACAGCCAACGAAGTTTGGTGGATGGATAGATGATAGACATCACAGTCCGGACACAGAGGATTTATATCTTATCTACTAGCTGCTTTATCGTAAGATGCCACATAAAGTAGATGTAAGTGACAAACAGGTATACCCTTATGATTTCTGAGGCATACAATGAATTGCGGTGCAGTGAGACTGAATAACAGCAGTGTCTCGGGAATCCTCTCGAAATGGTAGGGATTGAGCCTGCATCATCCATAAAGCTTATCGATGTAAGCCATTACACTTTGCGGGCTTCAGAAAAGAAACTCGAAGTCCTTTCCCGCTGATCAAGCTACATCTTGGATTTACCAAGGACAGTCCTCCAGGTATCTGCCGTATCTTCCGCCTGGGAGCTAATAATGCTTTAAATTCTTGATGTTCTCCGTGCTTCGTACAGGCTTATTCGGGACCATCTCGAATCTGGCACCTGCAGCATATAACTGCGGGGATAAAGTGTAGAGGCTCGCACGTCTTTTTGAGTACGTCCTTGCACAAGGGTTGCATCTTCTGAAGATTCCAAGGGCTGCTCCAGTCATTTTGTTGACCATTGTCGTAGCGAGAGTAGTGATCGGCAATAGGTACAGTATACCCAAGTGTGCGCAACATACACTTTGGGCCTGCCCCCATTAAACCTGTCATGTGCGAAGGGACAATCCCACATTTGCGGCAAGCATGAAGCAGACTACTGCAGGTCAATCACTGTTGTTCTATTCATTGGCAAAAACAGTAACAGAGAGTACTCTACAATAAGATCTTGGGCTAGGTCGTGTGACAATACTCGACCTGGTCTTCTGGCACCGTGACATTACGAGGTAAATCCAGGCTGCTGGCACCGAAATCGTCGAATGGTCTCACTTCAGCTTCCTGGTAATCCATCATAGTCTGTAGCCATGGGGGTACTGTCGGGTCGGTGTTTCGAACAGGGATGGGCGCAGATGGTTGTTGATGCAAGCTGTGGCGGTGGAAGTCCGTCATGGGCAATGCTGAGGAAAGACGCGCCAATGGATCCCAGGGAGGCAATAGCATTGGAGGCTCAGTCGGGAGCGCCAAGCTGGCTTCCTCGACATGCTGCACATGATGGAATCTCGGAAAGCTCGGTGGCGCAGTTTCTAGTATAGAAGAGAGCCCGAGTGCATCGGACGAGGGTATAGGGTCCGGTGCATCAAAAGAGGGACCTGGAGGGTACAGCTCTTGTGGGTGGTATGCCCAGAAGGGCATGACGCCGCTTGTGCTCGGATATTGAGGCTGTTCAGCCTCGCCTCCAAAGGGCCATCCTGCCGCCTGTAATGCAGGAATAGACGGACGTGACAAACCGTTGGTCTCGGACCCGGTTAGACACCCGGATTGAGGCCAGGTCCAATCCCAGAAAGATGCGGGTAATGTCTCCGACGAGCATGGTTCCATAGGCGTCAAGTACCATGGATCTGTCGTAGGATCCCCAGTCGAGTTGTCTGCGGGCATATACGAGTCCGGGAGTACGATTGCGCTAGATGGGGGTCCCCAGCCTGCATTGTCGCCGATCCCGGATAGAATAGTGCTGTTCCTATCATCTCTAATCTCATTCCATTGCCCACGAGCAGTAACGTTTGCAGGGCACGTAGTGGATGAGCCACGTGCAGGACCATTGTCTCTTGGGATAGTGATATCTGAAGCGCAGCCCATATCAGACGCGCTCCAGGGGTATCCCTCCATGGACTCGCTGACGTGAGCCACATCCGTTGTTGTGTCGCTAGAGGGCTGGTCGGCATAAACCCTGCGGACTGACGACTTCTCTGTTCGTATTTCGGTAGAGATCGTAGTACGATGGTTCAAGCTCTGTCGAACCGATTGAGGAACGCAAGTTCTTCCGCTTCTCCGGCACGCTTCGCAGGGCCAGGGTTGAGAACACTATTAGCCCGTTACGTTAGTCAAACGCGCTGTCGGCCAACAGTTTATCACGAGTTCCAGTTCCTTGTGGCTTCGCGCACCTTGATTTTCCGACGAAAACATCTCTCACAAGCTCGTTTCACTCTGCGCTATTTCCGTCTATCAGCTAATGTTCACCCAGCAGACGGTGGTTGTTGCGCTGCAGGCCGAGAAGAGCGAAACGTCAACATACCTTTGTAGGCACGTTGGGCCTTCGGTGTTCCTCGACAGGCTCAGTGACACTGGCGTCCTCTTGCTGCTCACGGACCGGAGCTACAACCGATACGAAACCTTCTGCTGCAGTCGCAACTCCGCCAAGGCTTTCGTCGGTCCGTAATGCGTCTCTTGACATCTGAGTATAATAATCCTCCAGCGGAGGCAGTGACTGCTGCTCGTCCATGGGTGACCAAATGGCTTGGTTGGTCGGTACACAGATGCCAAAAGCGTGACGATGGGTGGGAACATTAACACACCCCCGAAAGAATCTAGTCGGGATGTTTGTGTCCGTAATGGTTGGCCTGTCAATCATATATATTATGCTCTGGTCTGAGGGGCAGACTCAAATCACGCAGTAGCGATATAGTATGATAGAATCACGCATGAAGAATGCTAGGCATGCCAACACACCCTCATCCTGAATCATAAAGTGCAGATCTTGTCCCTATCCAGTCAGTCTGCTGTACAGTCTGCTCGGTAGCAGCTAGGATTATCTCCGTATGCTCAAAGAGGCAGGAAACGGTTTCCCGTTCCTGTGACGAGCAGCAGGAATCAGGGGAGCGGCGTCGCTCTCAAGAGCAACATGCTGACTCCCAGGAGCACACAAACAGTTTCCGGGAGCTTGGGCCGTTTTCCGGGGGGATCTGTTGCTCTTACGACCCCTGGGCTACGCCTTCCTACGTGGTCGCGGCGAACAGTCGTCCGCAGAAGAATGAGGCGCTATGGCCTTCGGCGGGGACATGGTCTCCTGGAAGTCATTGCTCAGTACACAAACACGGGCCTCTGAGTTACGAACGCACTATACGAGATAATCGAAAATAGCTTAACATGGGATCCTCACGTCTGATGCGATTTACTCGAATACCCTTGGAGTATGTGATGAACATGCCGTAAAAACCATACATGCTACTTACTGGCCTGCAGTCGCAACCCGCTGCGTCCCTTCCATAAGCAATTCCCCGTCAACCTTACAATCCTCACACGTAACAGACAGTGTCAGGAAAGCAGACTGACCGTTGACAGCTTCGAGCCCAGGGCATCCAGATTGGGGAACAATGCAAGCAGAGTTCGGTATCCCCGGTTGCCCCGTGACGACAGGGAAACAAGGTTGGGTGCCTGCGGAGACTTGCTCAGTAGAGGCCATCTGAGAGTAAATTATCTCCTGCCACCGCACCGAGGCGGCACTTGGCAATGACCCCACACCACCTGTACTCGATGGAATGCTTTGGATAAGGGTCTCCTCATCTGCAAGGAATGGCCCTGTGGAGGGTCCACTGATGCGGTCATTGTTCAACGACGTAGACCCAGCGTGAGGCTGAGAGCTTCGGCTGACTTCGGGGAACGCCTCCGAACGCAACACCAATTTCTGAGAACGGGCTCATGCGGTCTGCGATCGTCTCTTCTTGGTTGACGGCGAGAACCGATATCCCGGGTGCGCTCCAGCATGCATTTGTTTCTCCGTCACTGCGAGCGTCTTGTACTTTTTTCGAATGTGGAGGGCTTCCATCGTCCAGCTCCGTCCTGTGAGGATGGAGATGGCTCGATCATCATTCTGTGCAAGCCAGTGCTTTGCTCGATCGCTGTAAGCCAACCGGTACAGCATGAATGGGTTCGGCGGACGTGGGATTCTGCCCTGCTGTTGGCGTGCCTCCTGGCGGCGCGTCTCGACGGGACGGTGTGCCCAGGCGCAAATGTCTCTAACCGGGATGTGCTGAATGCCGGTGGTCAGTGCACTCAGCGGACATGACAAGTCCAGATCTTGCCTGCTGATCGCTGTGTAGTCGTCTCGGTCGTTCCTTATCATGGCTACAGCGCGATTCGACCGCCGGAGTCTGCTGTGCCGGCGCAGAGGCTCTGATTTCGTCTGGTCCGCGTCGGCGCCCTTTTCTGGGATCAGCGTGTTTGCGTGGGCTTGGGTTCTATCACACATCTGCAGACACGAGTATTTACCCAGTTGGTACACCGCGTCTTCCAGCTGAGGTTGAGTGGGAAAGGATTTCACCGGCTGTGGCACCACAGAGTATGGGTTATCGGCCGCAACCTCTGGCACAGGGACAGGCTGATCGAAGCTCTAGGAACATCGGAGTATGAGACTGAGCAGTTCCTGGTTCAAGATTTGCCGTGCACGCCTACCGCAGTATATTCCCCAAAAACTTGGGGAAGACCATACGACGTGCTTGGGAGGTGCTGCCTGAGATCCTCACGAGTGGTATTAAGCACGATTCTCGGCTGGAAAAATGGGTGTGGTGGGAGAGACATCAGGCCTCTTGATGCGGTTGGCACAAAAGATGATATTTCTGTCCCAGTTTCCTTGGGCGTGGAGCCAGATATGGCCGCAGATGGTTCGGACATGCTCTCACTAAACTAGACCGGCAGCATCCGCCTCAAGTGGCAGAGTGATGATTCAAATGTCAGTGACCAAACAGTGACGTGGTGAGCGAGCGCACGTTGATATCAGGATGGACCACAACCGCAGTCTCGAGGTCTTATGGAGAGGAGGTATGAATAGGGGGGTTTTCATACTAAGTTGGCCACGAACACTACAGCTATAGTTTGCTCACCCTGAATCATTAGTTGGATCCTTCCAGATCGCAGCTGGTGGGACCTAATCTACTGACACCTAAGAGCCCCTACCGACCTAACGACGTACTAGTTACGGACGAAGACGAGAAGGGTACAGTATCCTGATTGGGGTAGAATGAGTCGGTATCAGTGTACCCCGGCAATGGTGAGAGTGACCTGAACAGATCCACCGCCAGAGATGAAGGACCGTGGCAGGCGGATTGGGCAACAAGCTTAGGTGGGAGGGGAGGGCTCCGATGGCCCAATGGAGGCATGTCGAACAGCAGCTACATGACTTGCTGATCTCCAGGCTCCACCAATCCTAGCCATTCGCAGTGCAAGATACATTTTCCTTGCTGAACCGTCTTCCCGTGAAAGTATGGTGGAATAGATGCCAGCCTGGATCAAGTGGTTTGGAGTTCCAAACGCCATCAGCAATCCTGTCGTGGCGCCAGGGGAATCGGAAGATACAACCCCCCAGACCTGAGACCCCGGAATGCGAGTTCGATCGATAGTCATGGGAAGTTCCCAAAACGGCTCTAGAGGCAGGATCTCACGTCACAACCCTTCGTCCAGTGTGGATGGCCCAGATGGCCCAGGGTTGACAGCTCGCTTCGGGAGATCGGGAACCAATTTTTCCCAGCCCTAGAGTTCCACACGCGTTCCCCCGTCAGGGCTGCATCAAAATAGAAGTAGATGCAGGCACAACAACAAATCGACTAACACATGGAAGCTTGATGTTAGAGTTGATCACAAAGACTGAAGCGCAAGAAAATCTGTCACGACCCAGAATATGGGGACGGAAGGCGATAGCGGAGCGGTCATTCGAATCAGGCGGAGGTCTTGCCGCCCCAAAAAGACGCGTGTTGGGACTACAGGACTCCGGCGCGGTGATTTGGAATTGCCTGCCAGGGCACTTAGACAGCACCGAACGCCAGCCCGTCGCCGTGCGATCGCGATCGAGCGAAAGGCATCCTGCGCCCTAGACCTATACCAGTCGCGTTAAGAGCAAACTTTAAATGGACCCCGTGGTCCAAATTCCAATTTGTTATGGCTGGAGAGCGCCTTTAATCGAGGTAACAGAGGGACTAATTCGCCATCATGATCTACGACACACTCTTTGCTCTGGAAAGGATTATCCAGATGTGACCGAAGGCGCATAATCTCTGGCCAGCGATCGGCTCGGGGTTCGAGTGCTTCGGCGTCTGGCATTTCGAAGTAGATTTCCTTTCCCAAGAGGCGGAACTTGGGCCGAATTTGCCGACAGTGTTAGTCGAGTCCAGTAGCGTGGACACCTGAACGCCCTTTGTCTCGCATTGAAAGCTACCCGGGATCTGGTTTTTGGGCTAGAATGACTGTGGTCCGCTCTCGCGGCTGCTTCGGGTTGACTTTTTCTGGAATGGAAAAGGGACATCCGCCTGTCGATCTTGGTAGAGCAGCCTTTGGACGGCCCTGATCCCTGGCATCGCCACCACTCAAGCGCAATGCAACGCAGCCAACGATCACTCTTCTCCTTGTGACATGAATGTAACCTGGCCATTCTAAGCTCTTTTCTGGATCGCGTTATCTGCGCCCATGTCCCATGCTGTGACACGGACACTTAGCGTCAGTGACGCCTCGGTCTTTATGGTTCGATGGAGGACAACCGCCTTTCTAGGTCATGAAGTAGCCTAGATACGGTCGGTCAAACACAAGGCCAGTCCCACTGGGGGATTGGCCTCCTATATCTACCACTTTTCGGTGGGTGGGAGGTTTGACGCGATTGTTCTACGCCGTTGACCTGCGCGGGCTGTGGGCACCCTGGTGTCTCACGAAGACAACCGCATAGCAACTGCGTAGGCTGCAGGATGCGCTATCAATTGGAGAGTAGCTCCACCAATTTTATATACCTATCGTGATCATTAATGGACAGCGAGGGAAGGAAGAATGTACAGAGGATGTGCCGGAGATGTGAAATGGAACCGGACTTATTACAGCGGATCAAGTCCATGCTAGCGTCTAGCTTCTCCCCTTATGAGATCCAAGCGCAGATCCCGGTCACGCGTGGGTTAACTTTGATCCAGCCTGCTCAGGAAACCACACGGACTGTTACGGTATCTGTCTCCCACGTACCGCGCTTGTATGCTGTGATAGACGTCCCGCACAACTTTGAACTCTTCCATTTCTACTTCCAGGATTTGTCTTCAAGAGGGCCCTCACAAAAGACATTTCATTTGCTCTACCTTCACCAGTCTTGTCCAGAGCTACACCAGAGTCCAGGGGTGGGTTTCCCCGGTCAACTCACGATCGAACAAGGAGAAGAAACTCGCCATTAGTCCACCATCCCTCCAGCGCCGGCGGATATTCTCGTCGTCAAGACCTGGTGGCCTTGCCGCGTGTTGTACCCCTTTTAGTGCCGTTGCCAAACAAGGACCGGTGGATCTGGTCCACTGTCCCCTCAATATCCTGATTCCACTGCTTTTGCTCCCTCATGCTGGACTCCAAAGCGCTGATTTGCGTCAGTCTAGTTGAGAGAACGGCAACGTTACACTTACTTCACCCGTTCAGATAGTCTAGATATGTGTCAGCTTGTCATGCGATGCTCTTCGAAGAGTAGAATTCGTAAAACTGTACTCATTCAAAAGAGGGAAGACCTGTCCCTGGCAATAGGCCCCCTCGCTACCGTCTGCCATCCGGCTGGGGCTTGCACTGGATTGATCTACGGCCGCTGGATCGCCATCGTCACGCTGTGCGATTTCATGTTCCTCCGCCCCCACGGCGTAGCTACCGGCACCGATCCGAACAGGGTCTTGCACACACTGTATGCCAGGCGTCTCAGCATGCGAGGTCTCAAGTCCTAACACCGTCCGCAGAGCCTGTAGCCGCTTATACTGGGGCGGGCCAGTTGCATGCATGTCGGACTAACGATTGAGCCGGGAAGACGCAAGTTGAATTAGGACGGTTCGATCCCAGGGTACGAATAATTGAAGACAACACAGGGGCGCGACAAGCATGCCATAGACGAAACGTGGGTTTATATATCGAAGCAGAGCTGACCACTAACTCCCTGGACGGTCCTCTCGGGCTGGGTGTTGTTCGGGCCAGAAAGTTCAAATCATCACCGGGCGGCACAACGTCGAGTCGAGTCAATTCTGGGCCGACGAGATGTAGATGGTCGGCAGTCAACGTTTCGGGTAAGGTGGGCAACTTGTTCGTTTCACCGTGTAGAAACCCCAACCGTGTAGAAACCCCAATTGGTGAAAGTCCTGATATTCCTTGGTGATCTGCCCGTGGTTTTTGAATCGGCTGGACTTCCAGCGCCGCTGTTCTCAGGGGAATGCGCCTAATATTAATACATAGCATAGGTCTAGACATTTCAGGACTCCGAGCGATATGGAAGATAGCAGTACATCATTCGCAAACAGCGCTCTGCTGGAATCAAATATTATTTGTCTGGGGCAATTCAATGTAGTGTATAATAAAACCCTAAAACGGCAGTGATAAACGATAGCCCGCGGGCAAACTCAATCAGTGTAATGGCGCGCACAGGAACGAATTAAAGGGCCGTCTGAGCTCTGTTCTTCACTCGCCATCCCGCCCTTACTCTACGCATTGCCGCCCTTGTTCCTATGACAGTCGTCGCATCATCAGTCGAGATAACTTACGGCCAACCGATAACACCTCGTGGCCGTCTAGCCCATCACGTTCCAAAATGGGTCACAACCGTGCAACATGCGACAGTCCGTTAGGCAGCGTGGCCGAAGGACCGTGTAATCGGACGGGTATCAAAGGCCCGCTTTTACAGGGCAGCTTCATGGCCTGTTTTGATCCACATCAACTGGCAAGCACTCTTCAAGCCATGAGTGAACCTATGGCCATGCCTCATGCCACCAAAGGTGAACTCAAGGCACGCGCACGCTCGTTTACGTCAGACCATCAAGTTGCGTGCGGATATATGGGTATGCACACAGAACTCATATGCAAAAAGGAACCATTATCTAACAACTGGACACAGACTCCGAGGGTCTACTTGCCGGCTTCTACCCGAAGACGCCTCCTAACAGCCCCCGCACGGTTCCTTTGGAGCCTGTGCTAACTGAGCACAGGTCTAAGTGAGAGAGTTGAGCTTTATCCGAAGAACATGGTCATCAGTGCTGTGTAGCTCCTACGACGGTGATGCGCTTTTATTCATTGGGTTGGTATAATCTATGCAACTTTAATTTGGGGGATACGGGGGTGTCGGGTGTTGCATTGTGTCTGTGCAATTCTTGATAGGCTAGACAGACCACATGTCTCTAATAACTCTGTAATGAGGAGTATAGGAACTTGAGATATTCACAAGGGACCGAGTTCTCTGGGCAAGTGTTGTAGACGTGCGCAGTTCCGCTGGCCTACACAATGAGCAGATGAGAGCATACCTACAAAGCACATTCCAGCGAAGGTCCAACCTTATGCCGAGACACGATGGGAAAATGAACGCAAAGAGTCACATAGAGCGCCTGCCCACAGGAACTCGTAGATCCGACAAGGCATCATATCCACTGCGGTAATGAGGCACGAATACCGGGAAGGTTCAGGCGACGGTCCCATTCTTCTCTGGCTCGAGCTTCCTTCCCGTGCGAGTCGGCCAGGGCCTCTCGCAGCTTACGCATCCCCAGGAGGATGCGTCGGTTTCCCACCGGACTGACTTCGGGTTCAAACTCCTGCTGCAGGATCAGATCATCGGACACCTCGACTGCCACGGCCGCGAGGTCGTCGAAGATTTTGAGGCATGTGCGGAAGAACCGGTTCTCATCTTCCTGGCGCTTCCATTGTCGCCACTTGTCTTCCAAAGTGTCTCGTAACGAACGTGGGCCGTTCTTTTTGGCATTTCGAAGCCGCACACGGGTCGTTTCCAGGGCCATGGTTGTTCCCCGGGCCAGCGCAATTTGATGGTCGATCAGATTGATCTCCGGGAGATCATGCCTTGCAGGAGAATCGGTCGGTGTCCTCCCCTTGCGCGGGATGGAGAGCGGAGGAACCGGAGCGAGTTCAGGTTCTCGACTGTAGATGCTCGATGCTGCATCGTTGGCTGCTCTTCTCGTCCAGATTGCAGACAGCGGCATGGCTCCGTTGGAGATTGGATTTAAAGTAAAACTGGCCGCTTGTGCAGACGAAAGTGTGGAGTACCGATCCCGATACAGCACAATTATATATACTCGGGGGGAATGTGTGAGGTTTGGATTGGGTGTACGCTAGCAGACACAGTCAGAAGACGGACTAGAGTCTCCTTCACTGACACCTCCCAGAACCCCTCATTTTCGGGCTCAGACGTTAGACGCTCGTTGGTTAAATCACGGCTTTCTTTTCCTGGACCCGACCGCGTGAAACCTGGCCCATGCTCCGTTTGCTGGTAGGCGGAGAAGAACGTCATTTGGGTATTGAGTGCTGCTGCCGAGCGCAATTGTTTGTCCGTGGAATAGGCCTGCCCGCTATATACAAGACGGTTTACCCACCCTAGCATCACCCGGTCCATCTGCAGATCACACCTCGTCATTGTTGATCGGTCCACTTGAGCGCATTCGCGCCAGAAAAAATATCAAATACTACGGTACTGTAGAGAAACTAGAATTGAAGAAGCTGCGTAAAGTCACCGGAGTCCGGTTCAATGCCATGATCGTTGTCAAATGCACCCCCTCCGTCCTCCTGAGCATTCCACATATCCGGCACCGCTAACATTTCTGGTAGAGCAGTCGTCACGGCGGCAGGATCCGCCTTTTCTGGCAAACCAGCCGGGCTGCGAAGCCGTTGGTGCCAACTCGCAACGGTATGCTGCATTTCGTGCATCAGCTGTTGAGTCGCGCGCCGCTCAGGCAGCTGTTGTCTCCACTGATGCTGTTCGTTCAACAATTCCTGGATCTCACTTTCGACGCTTCCAACGCGCTCCGACAGGGTCTCTTTGTCTCTCTGCAACGCTTCAATCTCCCGCTCCAGTGTTTCGACCGTAGCCAAACATGCCTCGTGATTCTTCAGCGATGGGGCAGAAGGAGGGTCTCGAGAACCAGAACCAGATACCTGTGGCAGCTGGTGGGTGCGTGAAGTCAGTGGAACGATCCGGGCCCAGTAACCGTACGTGAAGGCTTACCGTGGATGGGAGTCGACGGGACCGCAGAGGCTGCTGGGGAGAACGCATTACGGGCTCCAGTCTTTGGATAGACCGTGGGTCGAAAGCGGTACTGCGACTCTCGGTCTGCCGGGTGCGTGCGCGGATGCCCGCCCGCGGTTCTGACTTTGGCATTTTTCGATGACAACAAAACTCGTAGAAGAACAACTGCGTATGTACTGTACCGTGCTGAAGGGAGAATTAGCCGGAGAAATTAAAATGCCTGGCCTGGCAAGAGAAAGCGGATTACCGTTGACAATAGCAAATGGGTTTTAAGCAACGAGATTAGCCAAAGCAAGTTCGTGATAATCGCCCATTGGATCTTTTGCCACGATGGCTCGGTGTCACCATAGTTGACCAAGTGAGACACAGTAACGGTTGAGGTCTGCGACAACCTGCTTTGCTATGGATCAAAGCGCGTGGGGTATTTTTTCGTCCAGCGCGGTCATTTGTCTAATTTGACCTCATTCGCTCTGACCTCCACCACAATTTCTTAAGTCCATAGTCTCTGAATCTTGCCCACCTAGCCCGTGGTTCAAGGCTCCTTTCCTTCAATGACACCGTCGCACAAAGTAGTATTGACTTGTGGAACGTGGAAAAGCCTGGGCAACGAGACATGTCGAGTGGTGGGCGATGTGGGTAGGTTACGAGGGATTGTTGCATCAGTGCGACGGCATTCACCAGTGAACTACCTCAGGGCAACGAATCCTCCCATTTAAGTGTTTCCTGGTCTCCCCTCCTCTTTCTTGTGGCCCCGCAATGCTGTATGCCTTCCGTATGGCAGGCAATACATGTACTGTATCTGGATCTTGCCATTTGCGTCGGTCTCTGCAAGCGCAGTTCCCCCACTTACTTCACGTTTTGCGATTTCACTCTCGCTCCCCATGTCCAAGAGACACTACCGGGCCTGGACTCCCGGCGAGGAACAGGACTATCCATCATGGGTAGCGCACCATCTCCATCTAACGTGGCCGGAGAGGGCTCGGAAATATTCAATCGAGCGCAAACCCAGAACGAAAGAGTCTCTGCGGACCAAATACCGGCTTCTGGAGAAAGACATAAGACGACACCGCCGCCCGATGTGCAAGACGCCATCGCGGCTCGGACGTCAAATCCCCAGGAGACTGGGCCGTCACCAGCACAGGACTTGGCCCAGTCCCATCTCGATCAGCACCCCCACTCCTTCCGAGCATCATTCAGACGGTCCAAGCCCTCTAGCGATGCGGGTGATGAGGCCACCGGCCCCTACACGTGTCACCCGTCCGCAGAACCACGGTCAGACCGCACGGTCGACTCAGGGTCCGAAATTGACCGTCCAGTCCCCAGCTAAATGTGCGCACCGTCGCGGGTTTGAGACGCATTGGGTTCGTAAGGGTCCGCGGGATCACTCCGGTAAGAGCATGCCCCAAGCGGCGGTCGAAGCAGTCCGATGTATTGACAACCTTCTTTGTTGCAGGGTATGAGAAAGAATATAGAGTTCCGTCTCGGTCGTTGGTTGCACCTTCCAAGATCGATTTGCAGTGGCAGTTATTATACCATATCTGTGGTCGCACGAGGCAGTAGGCACAAGCCGAGACGAAGACACGCGGTTGCAAAAGAACTCTCCGCATGATGGTCCCGCATGGTGGGGCAAATTGTACTGCCCGCTTCTTGTTTCCTTCCTATAGGCCATTGGGCAATTCAAACAGTCTTTATCCGTCTGCGGCAAGGTTCCTGCAGATCGCTTCTCAGCCTTCCCCTTCACACTGGCCTGTAGCGCAAGGTGATATGTTGGCTGAGGTAGTTTGAGACCCATCAAGTCATTGCGTGTGGCCGGTACAATCGTGATTTGAACATGGAGAGCAGCGAAAATCGGCGTTGAGCTTTCTTCGTACGCGACACTCCTCCTCTTTTCCCCCCAAGTCTTCATGCTACAGCCAATCTATCTCCTCTACTATATCAGTGACTCACCTCATGAAGTGGCTTGATTATCCAAAACTGCATGTCATGATTTTCACATGTCTCTTAGGACGGTCATAGAAGCCTGTTATACTCAATGGTCCTGATGTTGGTTGAATATTGTATATATATATAATTCCACCATTCCCCTATCTCGACTCTTAATACATATAATCATCAATTAGCCTAATAAAGCTCACTTCCCCGGTAGTTCAGGGTAATAGCGTTCTGAAGCCAGTAGAACCATGTGTTGATCTCGTTGTTCT
>BTWD01000216.1:0-14105 GCA_036986335.1 Aspergillus sp. AS01 | reverse complement strand
CCTTCTGTTGTATGTTTTTGATGTTTTTGAACCGACGTTATTTTTTTTATATATACGTATATATCTCTCCCTACTTTTTCCCCCACCTACGGGTGCGGTTGTCTGGAGATTAGAATGTTATTCTTCATACCTACCCGCGAACGTGGCGACGGTGATCACATATGCCGCTTGATTCTCTTCTTTCCGCTTAGTTTGTACGGTTGCGGTTGGCTTCTTGTCTCCACCGATCCTTTGCAAACATCTGAACGGGCCGCCCGCGATGCATGGCCTTTCCCCAGGATATGATGACGCTGTCAGGGGACGATTCGAAGCCACAAAACCCAGTTCATATTAAGGGTTGTGCTGAGGCTTTAGCTGGAGTCGACGTTGTAGTACTTCAAGGATAGGAGCAACTCACCAAAGACAGATATAGGCCGTCGCTTTGCCGTTGAATTCCCTCGCTAATGCCGGCCAGCCCATGAAGCCTGAAGGTCTGCGATGAGAGATCCGTGTGATTCGGGCGTTCAACCCCGCTGCTAGATTGCCTTGACAAACAGATTTTGGCCGGATAATAAGTTCTGATAGCTTTAGTGAGGTACATGATGAAATATGGTGTTGAAGGAGGCGAGTAAGCTGGGTAACGGCTAGATCGCTCTCTATGGTAGTTGTTCAATAATGCGCCATACTCAAGGGCCTCGGGCTCGTTTCCAATCTATTAGTCTCTTTCATTGGACGAATGCTCGCAACCCCATTAGGTCCCCTAGTCATACACATTCTCTAGGTACCCACATCCTTATTCACGGGGTTGTTTGCTTCAAAACAGTAATCCTAAGGGTCGGGTATCTATTTTTCGCACATGAGAGACCAGAGTTACTAATTTCACTCAGATAATAGCAATGGTGTGTCCGAGTATCTAATCACCGGCTAACTATCCGGTATGGAGTAGGTAATGGTAGTAAGTTAGCTTGTCCATGTCTATCAGCATCGGGGAGATTGTTTTGTATGATCCGATGTCCGCGGCTTGGCAAATTGGCGGCATCTTCAACCCGATAGTCGATGATGTAATCAATGTCCAGGTCGTTCACCCATGAACATATATACTTCTGTTTATGCTGAACCCTGCCTCATGTTTTTGTGTCTCATTTGTGGGTGGTAGATATTCTATCTCTGCATCTTCTGCAAAATGGATGCCAAATTTGGAGCCTTCGACGAGATCGAAGTCGCCTACAAGACTGTTTCGGGCACGCCTCTAAAGACAAGTATCCTCATACCAAAGAATGCTCAGAGCAGAAAGTGTCCCGTTTTAATTCATTTTCATGGTGGTGGGCTGATGGTTGGCGATAAACTATTTGCCCCTTGGTTCCCCTTGTGGTCAGCCGCCTTTCATTACTTCCCTCGTTTCAATAAAATGCGGCACCTAACCTAGAGTGTCTAGGATTGTTCAACTTGCGCAATCTCATGGAGCTATAATAATCACTCCAAATTACCGACTGATCCCCGAGTCCAAGGGTATCGATATTCTTGATGATGTGAAAGATTTCTGGGATTGGCTTCATTCCTCCTTACCTACTGAAGTGGGAAGGGCTCGTAAAGGCCTATCTCCACAGCTTTCTAAGGTCGCCGTGGCCGGTGAAAGTGCTGGTAGGCTTCCTGGCCGTGTTTAATAGACTCATATGTTGCTCAATTGCTGAATATTACAAGGCGGCTACTTATCGTTGCAATCCGCATTTCTTTTCCCGGAGGCTCGAATCAGTGTCGTTTTGGCCCAATACGCAACGCTCGATATTGACAGTCCGTTCTACAACCCACCTCCCCCTTCGCCTCCCTCAGGGCACTCTATTGTCAACGAATATTTGGCAAAGCTTAAACCTAGTTCGGTTAGAGTGTCTTCCCCTATGCCGGACCGATGGGATCTTTGTGGATTTCAAGGTGGCAAATCATCTTTGGCTGTTTCAACCATAGGCCACGGGACACACTGGTACTATATGTAAGGTCACGACAGTCGTGCATAATCGAGGTCCTATTAGGAGGACATCATAACTTCGCATGAGGGTTAGACCCACCGCAAGCGCGTAATCAACTGACAAAGCGGGATAAGGTTCAATATTCTCCGGAATCTAAAATGGTCAGACAAGCACGCTGGAGCTGCTTACTTGTCAACACTCCTAAGTTCTATTTTGTAGACATAGAGATAAACGTTGCTACTTGTGTCAGTAATTCGAAGGATCATATGCATCCGCCTACAATGAAAGTCATCTTTGGAGCTATGAATATCGGCGAACCCGGTAAAGTTATCCCATCCCGCTCGCTGACGCAGATCAATAATCTCATCGATGCACTAACTAACACGATCTATTCGATGTACAGGCGACGGCCGAACCCGGGTCCACGATATTGAGCAAGCTCGTCGGATGGTTGACCTCTTTAAGAGTTATGGCCATAGAGACATAGACACAGCTCGGATCTATGGGAACTGATCATCGGAGGCATTTCTCGGTCGGATAGGGCTGTCTTCACTCGCATTGGATACCAAATTATTCCCATCGGCCGCCAACCCGTCCATGGCCTCGGCGACAGCAGCTTACCATCACACTCCCGAAGACCTGCGGAGAGGCCTGATGGAAAGCCTTGAAGCCCTCAACGTCTCTAAAGTCCACATCTGGTATCTGCACAGCCCTGACAGAACTGTCCCGTTTGAAGAGACTCTAAGGGAAGTGAATAAATTGCACCAAGAAGGATACTTCGACAGGCTGGGCATCAGTAACTACCAGGCATGGGAGGTGGCTATGATCTGTGACATATGTGACCACAATGGCTGGATTAAGCCAAGTGTATGTCAGGGCATATACAATGCGTTCCATTGGGCGGTCGAACCAGAGCTCCTGCGATGCCTACGGTATCATGGCATCTCGTTCTATTGCTTCAACCCCCTGGCTGCGGGCATGTTGACTGCTCGGTACTCCCGCGACACGCCGGATGCAGTTTCTAGGGGCCGTTTCGACCCCAGCTCGGCATCGGGAAACCACGCACGTCGGCGTTACTACCATGACGTGTACTTTGATGCCCTGGAGATTCTCAGACCCGTGGCCAAGCAGCACGGGCTTTCGGAAGTAGAGTGTGCCCTTCGGTGGTTATCACACCACTCAAAGCTCAAAGAAGAATACGGTGATGGGGTTGTCATTGGGTCGAGCAGTGCGGAGCAGCTGGAGGAGAATCTCAAGGCCTTGGCTGGGGGACCACTTCCGCAGGAGATCATCGATGCCCTAAACAAAGGCTACGAGATTATCCGCGGAAATCATCTGATCTATTGGCATTGACGTTGAAGCTGTCTTCTCCAGTCGATAGAGTCGCAGACTTAGTCTGGTGAGTTGCGGAAACCCCTTGTATATCTACCTATTATCTTTTGCAATTATTCCTAGCGACGTTGTAGACGGAAACTAGCCGCCTTCGACCCCCATCCTTTACTTCTACTTTCGCCGGTGTCGCGAGACCCGAATCTGTGTGTATTTCTGGCTGGAATTATTCCGTTGATCAGATTTACCGGGGAACTAAGACATGTATCTGGCGCTGTGATGCAGACTCCTGGGCACAAATTTACTATATAAACGCATCGATCTAGGAGTGCATATAAATCGAATCATGGACCCGGAACTTACATGAGAATGAGCGTATGACAGAAAATTGAAGGCATGAAGAATTTAACTAGATTATTTCTTCATGTTGATATTACCTCACTATCAGACGAGTTTCTCTCGTAATATTCGGGGTCCACCTCCCTTGAGCACGAAGTTAGCCACTTCAGCGTGAACCTCGAGTCCGCATACTGTGTATAACGAGAGGACGACCCGCTCGCCCCACCCAGCGGAGGTTATTTGCATAAGACCAATTGGCTCTGACCCACTTCGGGTCCGCCGAATTACCATTTTAGAGCAGAACGCGAGATTTTGACTTTCTTAACATGAATCCAGCCCCCCTGTGGTCGGTGATAGAGACATTATCTATTATCTTTTAGAAGCACAGACAAAAACAGAAAAATGAATCAGCCAAATGACCTGACTAGCCACTTTTCCAAAACTCAAGGCATGTAGCAACATAACCCATGTAAATGCCATACTTCCTCTTTCTTCATTGCATTCTGATTTCCGAAGGAGTTTGCTGACCCTATCTCAACATGATCAGATGTCCTATATGCCAGAAACAGGTTTTTTTATCTAGAATCAACGAGCATCTCGATTCTAGGTGTCAAAGATTTATCGCAACCACCCACCTACAAAATACGATATCGTCTTCTCGTATCGAAAGTGGCAGCAATTCACAAGAACCAACGAAACAACTTCAACTAAAAGGCGGCTACGATTCAACGGGATCTTTCGCTGGTGGTACCGGAGGTGTGAAAAGAGCATTCCATCAGCCACAGTCTACTACCGCACGAAAGAAGCCATACACAGGATCAGCAACGGAGCAACTACGTCTTCAAAATGCACCTCTAGCCGAGCAAGTCCGGCCACGATGCTTCGACGATATTGTCGGTCAAGATTCCCTGATCGGCCCAAATGGTACACTCAGACGATTGATTGAACAGGATGAGCTTCCGCATATGATATTATGGGGGCCTCCAGGAAGCGGTAAAACTACAATTGCGAGGATCATCGGGCCTATGATGAGGAGAAAGGTCTACGAGATCAGTAGCTTGACTACAACAACAACGACAGAGTACAGAGACATAGTCACGAAGGCCACACATGATATGCGAGAGGGCCGGAAAACATCCATCGTG
The DNA here is from genome assembly GCA_036986335.1 of Aspergillus sp. AS01. Classification (NCBI taxonomy): domain Eukaryota; kingdom Fungi; phylum Ascomycota; class Eurotiomycetes; order Eurotiales; family Aspergillaceae; genus Aspergillus; species Aspergillus sp. AS01. Next base: position 9,349 of record BTWD01000216.1, on the reverse strand, counting down.
TTTTGTGATGAGATACATCGACTCACACGTCCACAACAAGATATATTCCTCGACGCCGTTCAAAGAAATAAAATTTCTTTTATCGGCGCGACCACCGAGAACCCATCATTGAACATTCACCATACCCTAGTCTACAAATGCAGGGTCTTCACTGTCACGAAGCCAACTACCAATGTCTTGGTCACTATCCTTCGTCGTTCGATGGAATCACAAACCCACACAAAGTCATCACCACTTCTAGACGACGAATTCTTTCAATACATAGCCGGATTTTCTGATGGCGACAGTAGAACCGCACTGAACATCCTGGAGATAGCTACGGATATATGCACACGCCCAGGCATGACGAAGGAGAAGTTGAAACAATCATTGACTAAGAGCTTACTCTACGACCGATCGGGCGACCAGCACTATGACACTATTTCGGCACTGCACAAGTCAATTCGAGGCAGTGATCCCGATGCTGCCCTATATTACCTCGCGCGAATGCTCCAGTCAGGCGAGAACCCTTTATTCATCGCTCGTCGGCTTATTGTGGCGACATCAGAGGACATTGGTCTGGCGAATAATGTCTTGCAAACATATGCAACCTCGGTGTACCTGATGATTGAGAAGCTAGGGATCAAGGACGCACAGTCTGCGCTGGCTCAACTGGTGATAACAATGTGTTTGTCGAAGAAGAGCACTAGATCTTATCGTGGTTTGAATAATGCTCTTGCTGCGGTGAAGGAGCCTGGGATGGGTGATCTTCCAGTGCCTTTCCACGCCTTGGATCGCAGGCCTGAGCTTTTGAGGGAGGCTGCTCGGCTTATGTCCACTCACTCTAAACAAACCCATGAGAGGCAGGAATCCACACAGGGGTTTCTTCCACGTGCTCTCGAAGGACGGAAGTTCTTGGAAGATACTAATTTTTTGTTCAAACGAGATCCCGACTTGAGTTATGGGTGACCGCCAAAGGCCGCCACGGCTTGAATATCGCCGTACCAAGAACCAAGTTGTCGGTATCCGAACTGGAACTTCCATACTATTATATTTTTTGATATGATGTATTCATGCCACGTTGTTTGTGAATATTGTTCTTGCATCTAATTTAGTGACAATCAGAAAGTAGTGGAGTGTTTTCCTTTTCATAAGTCATGCATATATATCCCTCTGAAAGGGGTATGGAATACATAAGTGATAAGTGATGCTGACCTCACATCTAGCGTACATACATGACTAGTACGGCAGACTACAGCTCAATAATAAGGCATGTGATTCCGATACAAGCCAACTTGGATTTTGCGGCCATCTTCTTATGACTAAGGTACAAATCTGTCGTACTGGGTACCGTAATAAGTCCACAGAGTCCTTTGTCCTTGCCACGGCAGCCGATAACCCACAATACCAATTGTTGACTGCAGCGCTGAATCTGATTCATGACTCCGAGATTAAAACGCCGCAATTTCTCACAGAAAATCGGGACTTGCCAGCATGGCTTACCATACTAGAGTCCTTAGCCACGCTGTGTTGCTATGTGCCATTTCTGCCGACCGTGTGTGTGTCTGAACCGGATGAGTCTCTTTTGCTTGTGCTGACGCCTTGTGCATGGCGGATTTGGTAGTGTCTGCACTATAAAGTGCTAATAGAGCCTTGCCCTTAACAAGGTTTGTGGGGTATTATGTTCGAAAGCCGCTGCTCCGTATCTGACTGACACGTATTCGGGTTGAAATCAACTGCTGATCGACGCGGTGGTTGGCTGGCTGCTGCCGCCATCCTCCAACCATGATTATTTAGAAGGTCTCGGGATTTCCAACAGCATCAAATGTTTTCGCGAAGCATTTAACCATTCTTATAGTTCAATATCTGAGGTTAAGCAAATCAAACCCTATCCTAGAAGCAACAGGCAGTCTTTCTGGAGCATGCGCGCTAGCCAGAAGGAACGGTTACCATTATCTCGGTCATTCCAAAGTTCTTCAACGAGTTGAAGAGCCATTAGATTTGTGGGAATGCGATTCAAGGAATAGATGGCTCGCAGTCTTTCACGCACTTTATCGCGCAGGATGTTATTCGACTTGGTCAATTCGGACCCGGCTGATAGGAGAGCGAGAGATTGGAACTTCAGATAGTACGAGGATGAAGGAATCAGTATCAAATGGCGGAGTGTCTCTTCGGCGTACTTTAAGATCAAAGTCTCTTGTGCTTCAGTCACTTCCGGATCCGTAGTACAGATCCTCTGAGCATGAGCACGAGATTGGTGAAGTAGAACGAGACCTTGATAGCGGAACGCTTCGTATAGATGGACGAGGTCGGGATTTTGGGCTCTCGTCTTCCATTCAATAAGCTGGGCCTCCAGTATGGCTTCTTGAGTGAAGTTCCGATTCTGCGGCATATCATGTATTTTTCGGCAATACCGTCCGACATTGGCTATTGTAAGGAGTAGGCTGCTACATGTTCCGTACATTGGATGGTGCCAGTCACCCATCCTATGCACCGCGAGGGATATTATGAATGAGTTGATACTCTGTGGTTCACCGGGTTCTACTAAGAACGAACTGCACATGTCCCAGTAAAGATACACACCCAGGCAGAGTCGAACCACAGGGTCATTAGTCGTCGACACAGATGTGTCTTGGAGCATACTGTTGATCAAGGCACGGACACCAAATAAGTGCTGTTTGCCATAGTCCTTCGGGTCAGGACCAGCAATATGCATAAAAGACAATAGCATTATAGTCAAGAAGTGCGTGTAGTGAGCACGTTGGACTTGATCTATCTCTCTTCGAAGGTAAGCTATGGCTTTTCCATGTTCCTCAAGGGCCAGAATAGGGGCCTCTGCCGGGAAGAACTGTTCATGGTTGGCACTGACGGAGTGTATAGCATGGAGGAGTGCGGGAGATTGGGCTAGGTCTTTCAGAATAGGGAAAGAGAACGGATTGTTCTCAGGATCTATAACGAACGCTTGGCTGACTTTCTCCAGGTAATACTGTAGTAGTCGCCGATTGACAGGCGTCTTAGGCTGCAGTGTGAGCCATGGTGCTTCAACTTGCCACTGCGTAAGTCGCGGGGCTGACGAACAGACAAGCCCTTGACGCTGGCACCTCTTGCATGTTGGATAGGCTTCATCGCATTTGACCCGCTTCGCCTTGCATTCTCGACAGCCCAATTTGCTTTTGTTTCGCGCTCGAACTGGTGAACCCTGGTACTCTCGATGCGTGGTCGGATTTGAAGACTCGCTGACCATCACTTGTTTGAAACGTAATCGGCAGGCGCCCATATCTGGTTGAATAGCCTGTTGCATTGGAGACGAGGATTCAGGTAGGATCTGAAGAATCGCCACGAGGTTGCCGTATCACCACCGGATTACTAATATCATCCGCGACACCAAACCCGTTTCAACCTCCGGTACCATATCCGATCCGTCCTGAATTCTTGTTCGTATCAATGACGCGGCTGCGATATTCTGCCCCGGCGTTGACTGTGTCCATGTCGCGCGCATGTCGTTGAGAAAGCCCGAAAGCCCTCCTGATGTGCCGAGCTGCCAAAGGAGCCATGGTCACCTGAAGCAGCACCACAGGGAATTTTTTTTCGGGGTGCAAAATTGACCAGGCGTAAGGCCTCTTCCTCTTCTGTCTGCCACCGGGCGCAGACTAATTGTTCAATTTCAGCACTGTTGTATAGCTCGAGACAGTCTTACTAATGGCAGTCTCCAGTGTATAATGAGAGGTTCGGTATGATATGTCGCAAGCAGTCTTCGACAGACTACCCACCATTCATCATAAAGGGGCTTTCGTCTTTGAAGGCGCAAAGGCGAAAGACTGGTTTGGCTATCTGTTTGGGAATTAAATGGTAAACCAATTATCACGGCGTGAATTTGCCATTGTGTCACCAAGCCTTGGTATTGGCTCGAAAAATATGATGGCACGAGTTCATGTTAATATAACATTCGGGTAATCAATGGTTGTGTCCATGGAAACTGTAAGACCTCCCCACTATAACTTTTTCCTTTTTTGGACAGATCCCGAGGATTACCCCAATCATTCGGGGCCTAAAGTGCCACGAAACCTAGTAGTGCAAACCCTGGACAGGAATTAAAAGGTATATGGCTAACTCTATTCTGGGAGGGTCTTCATAGCTCTGCTCCAGGCAGTAGCTGCAAAGAATGATTGTCCATAATATTCTCTTGTAAAAAGTACATACAAATCGCCGCTTGGACCCACTTTACTTTCCTCTTCTGTCGAGAATGCGAGGTTGAATACGCGCATTGGAGAAGGTTTCGGCTAGCTTATGGCACCTCCGACGTACTTAAAGTCAGTTATACCCTGAGAGTTGAATACATCTACTAGTAAGCAGCCATCACGCGCTGGCTCTGAAGTTCACAAGAAGCAGCCTTCTGCACTATCGAAACTACCCACAAGATGGAGAACTCGACCTTGGATGCGACCGACATGTCACGGTTCGACGCATTTTCCATTATCTCCGTCGGCTATAAAACAGTTGGCGACCATACAATCACTGTGGATGTTCTCTATCCCAAGACCTTGAACGATTCAACGCAGCAACACAAGTTACCCTCCGTCCCCCGACCAGTCCTACTTCGCTACCATGGTGGCGGCCTTTTTGCGGGATACAGTCTCTTTCCTCCATTCTTCAGCCCGTGGTATCTCGAACTAGCGCAGGAGTTTTCAGCCATCATTGTTTCTCCAAATTACCGACTGTTGCCAGAATCATCTGTACTGGATGTGCTTGAGGACGTGGAAGACCACTGGCATTGGATGCACCAATCGCTTCCCGCACTACTGGAGCGGGAAACGAAAGGTACCGTGGAGGCAGACTTGAGGCGTATTATGACCGTAGGCGACAGTGCCGGCGGATACCTCAGTTTGCAAATGGCTTTAAATCACCCAGACGAGATTCGGTCGGTCAATGCCGTTTATCCTATGGTTAATCCAAAAGCACCCTACTTCCGCAGTGGCCAGGAGCGACCTGTGTTCAACCTCCCGACCTATCCACCTGATACGCTGAGATTACACCTAGACAGTATAAGGAGGCAGGAGGCAGTCATGCAGAACCCTGTGATTGTATCCGCCGCTGCTGACGCTGATCGACTCCGCTTAATGTTTGCGGCATGCCAGCACAGCCAGCTAGGGCAAATCTTCCCAGAAGTTCCCATTACCCCTTATCTGCTTGAAAGGCTCGATGCCGGAGCACGCTTTCCACGTGGTGGAGTCTTGATACTTCATGGACGAGATGACAGCGTGGCCCCCGTCAAAGAGAGCTATGCGTTACAGGGAAAACTTGCCCAGGTTGACCCAAACCTCACCTTTCGACTTGTCGTGCGGGATGGGGAGCATGGATTTGACCATCGTGCTAAAATACATGATGACTGGTTATGGGATGCGATCCAAGACATTGTTAGATCCTGGTTACACTGAGTATTTAAGATTCTGTTGAAGGCCAGAAATGTGCTCCTTCAATATTTGATTTGTAGGTATAGAAAAATTAACTACCCGCCAGACTTGAACTGATGTATCGGGTCTATATGGACAGCAGACAGATTAATCAGTCCACACATGTAGTATTGGGTGGGTAAATAGGGGCTTGAATAGAGCAGCAAGCTACCCACACGGTGCCTGACGACTGCTACCGTACTAGGCTGGTGTATTTTCGTTCTCTTCTTCACCATATTTCTCTCACAATTGTTGTTGCTCTTACTAGATTTCTTCAGGTACTTGTCGTGGTGTAGCTGTTCCTCAAAATGAGGGTTTTTATCTTGATGGTGTGTTTTCCGTTACTGATGGGTAGTTCGCCCAGAAAGGGTGAAGATCTGCCATGTAAGATATGCTCACGGGAGATGAGATTGAATCTCAAGTTTTGTTAGGTGGTCTTGTGTGCCTTGTTATATTAATATAATACTGTCTATAGATGAGGGTTGAGTATGTTTGACGAAGCATAATAGAAACGGCAAAGGAAGGCTTTGGTTTGCAATGGACTCAAATATATCAGGCATATCAGCCATTTCAAACAAAGTGAGCTACACCTCGACACATATCGGAAAGAATCTCTCCTCTGCATCACTGGATTAAATGTGCCCAATTCCACAACTCTTAGGAACATAACCCAGAGCATCCGTCGCAGAACCAGCCGGTGCAATAGTCAGTCCAGAAAAGTCACTGAAAAATCCAGTTTCGGAGCTGCTAAAAGCACCAGACTTGCTGTAGCCATTCGGCTGGCAAGCGCGGCCCAAGGCGGATTTGCAGGACGCGGCGTTGGCCTCGCTGGCGCTGAAGAGCTGGTTCTCGGGCTTGGTGGGGGCGACTTCGACGACATCTTCGAAGAAGCATCCCTCGAAGATACCACGGCCCTCTTCATTGCCCTCGATGGCGTGTCCAGGGATGGAAGACCAGACGCTGTTCACTGCGTGGAAGAGGGTCGTGCCGGAGAGGGCGGGGCCACGGCCGGTGGTGTGGTAAACGTAGTTGTCTGTAGGTAAAGACGGGTGTTAATCGAATAAATGCTTTGCTTTAAGTTTTCGTGGGATACGTACTCTGGAAGGTAATCTCGTCTCCTTTGCCAACTAGCTCCAATGTCCAGTAGTGGTGGTCATCACAGCCTGCGGAATGGGTGGTCTTGCCGTTTAGGAAGTTGTTCGACCAAGTCATGCGGGTGTTGGGGTGGAAGCCTGTAACGTAGTGTTGGCGTCCGATGAGGGAAGTCTAATTCATCAGTTAATATTAGTAACGCAGTTGTGACTATCAGGAAATGGAGATGTCTGTCTTACCTCGCAGTGGTCGATCCAGATCAGGTCAGCACCGAAGAAAGTAAACGCGTCGCCACCCCAGACAAAGCTGTATTTAAATACATTAGGAAATTGATGTGATATAAAGCATGCGATAGCTCGTAGTCTTGGGATGATACATACCCAGGGTTGAGATCCGTAATCTTAATGTTCTGAACAATGATATTGGAGACACCACCCTCAAAGTAGAGCCCCTTTCCACTGAGCACGCCTTTGTCTCCCTCACCAACAAGAGTCTTGTTGGACTTGATATGAATGCCGTTCTTGGCAGCCTTATCATACGTGACGGTTACGGCGAGATTTTTACCACACCATCCATTGGAGTTGATGGCCAGCTGGCAGGCCTTCCCGGTACCCCAAGGCGCGCATCCATCTTCGGTCGTGGTTCCCTCGGTTCCGATGAAGTCGAAGGTCTTGGTGAGAACGACGACTTGGGGCTCGTCGCTCTCAAGTAAGGAGACAAGCTCCTCGTTGGTTTTAGGGTAGCTGGGGGTTGTATCGCCACCGCCAGTCACGCCGGCTGCGAAACCCTGTGCGGCACCTTTGACGACACTTGCGCTGGCCAAGGCGGCATTAAGACAGAGAAGATGTAGGAATGAGACCTTCATGGTGAATACGGACTGAAAAAGTAGAGATTGGTTTGACAGACAGGAGTATTGTCCAGAGGTCCAAACCTTCATCCTTATGTACTTCAGGTCACCTAGCAATATATCTAAGCCAAGGATTGAGTTTTGCCGAAGAAAAGAACCCAGTAGGTACAGGGGCCACTGTTGTTACAAAGTGATCATAGTTCCTCCAGCCAAGAACTATTCTGCCCCACTGTAATGCAACCGAATGCACAAGTAGGAAATGCCTGCAGTGACAGTTGTTTCAGGTATATGTTGTCCATATCACACAATCCTCTGAATGGAGTTTGTCTCATACCATTACAAAGATTCAATGTAGTGACCCTTTTTAAGATACTTCAAAAGGATCACGGGCTTTCGCCATACTCTGTGGTAAGTCAGACACTGAAGACTCATCGTACACATTCATTGGCTTGTGTCGGTTGTTTCCCTTAAGCAAGCTGCCAAAACAACCTTGAATTATAAGTCTTGGAAACAACCTGAGCATATTTCTTAGACGGTGACTTTGGTGCACGAAAATTTGCTGGCTTGTTTGGTTGACACTGACTCCATAACCAGCTGATCTGGAGTGGGTCTGCAGGACCCTGTGAGAACTAACTTGAAGAAGTGAAATCCTGGAGAACCCTGACCCACCCTCCCGAGACAGCCACGCGGCTTTCCGCTCAACAGCCGAACGGGATGTAACCCGTCATGGCTCAGAACAAACAGGCCATGCATATATGTCACAACTCTACTTAAAGCGCCTTCATTTCAGAATTCCTTATAATCACATTTCATTGCAAGGATGCGTATCCGGGTTATGGATGCGCTACAGCCGAACCGCTCAATGTCTCAGGTATCTCTACGACCGATCCTTCTCATGCTTACGAACCTATTTATGGTAGCTGCATCGCGGGGAATACTCGGACCCAGTCGGTGAAATTACACTCAAAAGCTGGAGATTCTCCGAGTAGCTCATTCCCTTGCTCATAAGCAATCTACGAAGATCTGGAAGAGGGCACTCTACGAGCTCAGGCCGAGGGTGTCAGCTATTGTTGCCCCTGTCACATGTTTTACACTTAATCTAGCGAACCAGTGGGTGAAGATGTAGAGAAGACGGTCAAGGGATAGCATAGCTAACTGTCAGTCCTCGGCCGTCCTCGAGTCTTGGATCATCACGTTCGAATTGAGGTGTATGTCCCAGGCATCCGTGTTCTAGTTACAGTACGTATGAGGATCGGTTAGCAGTAGACTCTAGCAGATGAAGACCACTGATGATATAAAAGGTCGCACGTTGGCAGGCACCTGAGTGTCCACTTCCCGCCAGCATTGTCGTACTAAAGTGGGCTGTTCATGACCTTCGCAGTGAGATTGAAACAATTGACAGGGTTGAGCATCGCGAGCTCAGAAATGGTGGCATGATGAAGTCTGTTCGTTCCCAGAAGACAGGGAGGGTGACACTGGAATCTTAAGCAATCGCAATCCACCAGAATTAAACGGTTCCTAGAGTAGGACATCAAGATCAATAAGCTAATCACAATGAGTTTAATGATAGAAGAGGAATTCTTCACCATGAACCACCCCCTTTCCATTGCCATAGATGTTCACGTTATCGGCTGGAAATCGCCAGAACCGACTCGCAATCTGGAACGAATATTGTAATGCCTTGGTTGTCCAGAGATTGAGATGCTTTTCTGAAAGGGAAATTGACCAAACGGCGAAATCAATGAGGCTGGTGATCAATAAGCAGAAGGATTATTGAATTCTTGATCATAAAAATTTGCGGGACGTGCCAGCTGCTCTCGTGCGCAAAGTTTTCCCATACTTCTTGACAGTTGGGGTCAACAACGTCAATGCCAGTTACGCTGTGGAAGTCGAGCACATCGACATGTGTAATCAAAAACCTTTATAGTTGAACATTTATTCCTGCTTTTGTAAAGGATGAGCACATACGACCACAGGGTGT
>BTWD01000215.1:0-14315 GCA_036986335.1 Aspergillus sp. AS01 | reverse complement strand
TTGTGTGCTGATCGCTATCAGACCGTCCTATGGCTAGCGTGGGGAACGCGGCAGAGACATGGCTTTTAGTGCGCGAATGCCACTCTTATAGATCAGCTCTAGGAGCTGAGTGACTCTGGCCAAAATCCATAATAGTCAAAGAACTCCCGCTGCAGGCAGGTGGTTCCAGATCAGCACGCAGGACTGCAATGCTGCAGAGATAGATCCAATGGCCTCAAAGCGGGAGCAAGAGCAGGAAAGAAAAAGAGTTAAAAACCTTCAGGAACGGCTTAAGCGACGAAAAGACCGTCTTACCCAGGGTCTTCACGACTACGCTCTCTTGGCCGACGCCAAGGTATATATGCTCATCCAGGACCGCCGAGGCGGCATAACGGAGTACAGAAGCACCCCAGACCGAAAATTTCCGCCGACATATGCACAGATTGTACGTGAGATACATGCCAGTCAGCTCATTTGGACGCTAATTGATCTATCTATAGAGGCGACTCTTCCCATCGGCCAGCCTCTTGACGCCTGAGAGCTTCGGAGTCGCTGTCAGCCAACCAGCGAAGATTGATCAGTCCAACAAGCCTACTGAGCACGTTTCGGACCCGACAATGGAGATGTTTGCAGACAGCCGAGCGATGATTGGAGAGCCCTCCGCCCCGAGCAATAACCTGGCTCATGTCCAGCCGGATCAAACTCTACAAGTGGGACCCACATCGATGCCACTGCTCACGGAGACCGATGTGCAGTCCTACTTCACTTATACAGGATGCTGAGCACGGTCCCAATAACCCACGGAAGAAGACAAGTGGGCTAAATTTAGCATGAGAGTTCGAACCCTTTTCTTTGATGTTTTCCCGTTCTAGCTGTATCGCCTGTGTTCTGTCCGCAAAATTAGCATTGTCCCAGCAGGAACGAGAGAAAACAATCAAGCACCTCTACTTAGGGTATGATACATGCCTAGGTTTTTTGTATACTTGACATAATTCATCTCTTCGAGCCTATCCTTCTGCGGGTATACATAACATAGTCGGGTTGCTCGTTACCCAAGACTAACGGCAGCCATGATGGTATATTGCCAGACCGTGCAATACTTAGTCCAAGCTCAGACGTCTTTCCTATTCTACAGGCCCTCTCAATAGCTGTAAGAGCGGAAGACCTTGGTCTTCTATAACAGACTCCTAGTCTGGGAGTTGGCTTGGCACGTGGACAAAATTTTCGGGCATAAAGTGCCAAGACAGGCTAGCTTACCACGCGTCATCTGCTACCACCAAATGTGGCTAAGCCTGCGCTTGTAACACGATTACTGACTCATCCATTAGATTGAACTAAAAATAGAGTCGCCGCGGGGTCTCAGTTGCGAGGGGTCCAGAAATTAGTGCGACAATGTCAGAGAAGTCCTGACTTAGGATGAGCTCAAACACGTGAAAAATAATCCTGACTCAGACTTAGTTTTCCAGCTCCGGTCTGACACCGTCGCACTAATTTCTGGACCCCTTGCAGCTGTCTGCCCGCTTGCCGCTGCACTGAAGGTAAGCTTTCTTGTTACGGATAGTTGAACTGATCATATATTCCGTACAACATGGATCTTGTAAAGGGGTACCTTATCAAATGTTATCTTATTATTGCCTTGGACAATATTACCCGGAGCGGATTGGCCATGCAGCTCTTGGTTCCTTAACGAAAGGGACAAATTAGGTCAGGTACCTGACTAGAGTAGAAGCTATAACTGCTGAAATATACTCAGGTGTAAATGACGCAACTTTCGTAATTCACCGGAGGCCTTTGTCACACCTGCCCTGGTCGCTCATATACCGCACGGAATTCATGTGTCTCCCGAATTTGACTAGGTCGGGTTGAGGCGATTGGGTTCAGGTCTGGACTGCGGATAGTCATGCCTTCTGGGCGCGGGAGGCTAGAAAACCGAACTGTGCTTATTTGATCAGGAGTGATCGTCAAGTCGTCCAACAAGACTGTAACAGACATGCTTGAGGGCGAGGGCAAACTGATGTTTCAGTCTCACGAGACTCAATGGTGCAGATGTGTCTTTTCCCAAATAAGTATTACTTGGTTCCACCGGTCGCGATGTGTTACTACTTTCCAGTACTAGACCTTATTCTGCTCTGGAAAGGCATCCGTAGGCGTTCTTCCATCCCTTGACGCATGCAACAGATAACAAATGTGATCACACTCTGGAGAGACAGAAGTGCAAGACATACCGCTCTATCTGAAAGAGGGATACACACCATGCCTTACCGGCTTGCAGACATATCTAGTCCACGTACTACATATCTTCAATAGTAAGTGAGGGACAAATTCAAGTTTTCTTGTCTCCTTTGAGCCAGCAGATATGCACCGACGACTAGGGGCGCTGATAACTACGGCTTCAGTCGCTTCTATGCCCCATTCAACATCTGCAACTTCCGCTGGCTATCTAGCGCCTGGTCAGAGGAACCGTAATATAAAAGCCGATAAAAGACCAGCATATCGTGGATGAGGTCAAGCGTCGATTGAGCTAGATTGGGAGCCATTGCGTTGCTTGAATTGCAAGCAGTAACCAAGAGTTAGTACGGTATTGGTAAGATGTGTTGGGCACGTGGATTAAGAGTGAGGAGCAGACGGAGCTTAGTCATTAATACTGAAATTGGTTACGGTATGTATATTAATTCACCATACAGTTGCGGGTTGGAGATTTTACTGCCTGACAACCGAATATAGTTAAGCGCGGTTTTATGTTAGGATTGCTGAACCAATCAAAAAAGAGTACGTGGTGACACCGGTATCTGGACACCCTGGTAAAGAATATCCGTATGCTCCTTTACTGCGGGAACTCTATGCCCATTCGCTGAGTCACTGGCCGCCCGTATAATTTATCCTTTGTCTTAGTTGCGTGGCCTCTCCCAGGAAGCATGTTGACATTGCCTTCATACCCATTAATCACGGCCAGTGATAGCAGTCTCGGGCGTGGCTCATTCTATCTACCAGTTGCAGCGCCCCTCTCAAGAAGCATCTTGACAATGCCTTCATGCCCATTCGCTACAGCTAGTGATAGCGGAGTCTGGTCTGATCGTTTATTTTTCTTGGCAGCCTTTCTTCTTTTGGGAATCAATTTTGTCTCGGTAGCAGCACCCCGCTCAAGAAGCATCTTGACAATGCCTTCATGCCCATTCGCTATAGCTAGTGATAGCGGAGTCTGGCCTGACTTATCTTGTACCTCAGTTGTAGCACCTGCTTCAAGAAGCATCTTAACAATGCCTTCATGCTTTTTCTTCATAGCCAAAAATAGGGGTGCCGGGCAAATCCGATTTCCGGTCTTAGTAGCAGCACCTTTCTCAAGAAGCATCTTGATTATACATTCAAGCCCATTCTCCACAGCTAGTAATAGCAGGGTCTGGCGTGACATATCTTCTGTATCAGTAGCAGCACCTGCTCCAAGAAGCATCTTGACAATGCCTTCATGCCCGTTCGCCACAGCCAGTAATAGCGGGGTCTGGCCTGGCCCATTTTTTATCTCAATTATAGCGTTCCTCTTAAGAAACATCTTGACAATGGCTTCAAATCCATTAGCTACAGCCAGTAATAACGGAGTCTGGCCTGACATATCTTCCGTCTCCGTTAGAGCGCCTCTTTCAAGAAGCATCTTGACAATGCCTTCATGCCTTTCCTTCACGGCCAATAATAGGGGTGCCGGGCAAATCCGATTTCCGGTCTCAGTTGTAGCGCCTCGTTCAAGGAGCATATTGACGATGCCTTCGTACCCATTCAATGCAGCCAGTGATAGCGGGGTCTGACCATTTTTATCAGTCATCTCTACATTGACGTCATTTCTAGTCAACAGCAACCATACACCATCCGTATTTCCTACTCTTGCAGTCTCCAGCAGTGCTGTTGGATTTAGGCGATCATTTGGCAGTGTCAGCTCTTCTGGATTAACAACCTGCGTCCCAAATACACTTTCGTCTTTTGCAGTGACTGGCTTTCGTACAAGCATCGTGCGGCCGCCTTGGACACAAATTCTCCTCACAGGATATTGAGCTGGTCGATATTCACTGAGGTCAATCTGACTAATAACTTCACTATGAACCCTCTTGAACATTTTCATAGTCAAAGACAAATCTTTTAAATAGATACCAATTACCTTGTCTCCCCGTGTTCCTTCTGTGCAATTAAGAATTGCGAGCCCCAGGCCTCCGCCTCTTACTCCAAAGAAGCCGAGATCTAAATGGACCCCTCTGCTACTCATAGAGAAAGGGCTGTCAGGAGTATCAAACGGATTGAAACGGATAACGTTATGGGAATTATGGAATGCAGCAGGAGAAGTGGCGAGAAGTCCGCCGCGATTATCGGAAGACGCCCATGCAAATAGACTGTGATCGTCTGAGATCCGCATGATTTCCTCCTGAAGTCTGATAAAGGCGTTCTCACCTTCCCCGTAAATTAACGGCATATTGACACTAAATATGCCCATTAAGGAATAGGCACAGTCTTCCACTCTTGACGTCTGTCTTTTCGCAGCCCACGACATTTTCTGCGCGACGCTGGATGTTTCAAGATCTTGTTCTCCCGACAAAATGCTGGCAGGAATGCCAGTGAATTCGGAAATCTTGTCCCGGAGATCTGTTTTATCTCCCAGCATTCTCCATTCCTCATTAAGGAATACCACCCTTGATGGTGCGATCAGCTCCTGAAGTGTCCAGCCTCTGGTAAACCATTTGCTCTTGGCGATTTCGCCTTCAGATCGTGCGTCCGCAAGATATGCGTAGCATATCTCAGCCTTTTGGTACCATTGATACATGGAGTTGATTGCCTCGGACAGCTCTGCACTGCTTGTCTTATCGATGCAACAGGTATCTATCCAGACGTACTCGTACCCACTCGCCCTAGCTAACAAGCAGCATTGTGTGATTTTCCCGTATCCGCTTTTTTCCTTCGCGCCGGTCGCGTTGATCTCCTGGTAAGTAACTTCCTCGTTACTCCAAGTATGTGACAAAATAGCGTACGGCGGTATTTCATAATCCGTGAACTCATGGATTGCGAATTTTCCCGAGTCAGACACTTGCGTTTTTAACAAACGCATAGTTTAGGTCGGCCCAGATGACTCCTGTCTCGAATGTGGATATTGTAACGATGCTTAAAATGGGAAAGGTGTTGTATGCCTTCCTGGGGACGGACAGTGAAGGGGGAATATCGATGCGCAAAGGCTCCAAGGGGCGGCTTCGGTACGTGCTCGGGAGAGGAAATGGGGAACTCTCATCGGTTAAGTACACCAGCAGTTCCTTGGCGATCACTTGAATAGTGCGGCTGAACGACAAGGATGCCAGCTTGCGTTTAGGCAGCCATAGCTACATTCATCATCTGATTGGGAGATAGGAATTTCCGGATTAACCATTTTTGCAGCAGTCCGCATCCCACTCCTTTCGTCCTCTGCCAGGACAACAGTGGAGGAGAAGTTGCTAAGGAGGTAGACCGGTGAAGTTCGCGCCAAGAAAACAATCTTTGGCAAGCTCCCTGTTCATGGATTGTATGAGTTATCAGAATGACTAGAGGAAAGTTGGCTGTGTGGGCCAAGATCTTCCGGACTCAAACTTCGGCCCGAGCCAGGTCCGCACTTGTACAATGTAGTTGTAGTCGAAAGCTATTGGCAAAGTATCATCACGTGCTCTTGAGAAGGCTTCAAAACCGCCCGTGCGCGGGCACCGTGATTGAGTTCTACGCAAACTAAACAAACAGGAGTGTATCCAGGACACGCAGGCGACGCCCCTCCTTGCTCTTCATGTCCCAATTGTAAATTACATGGACCATTAACACACGAACAACATGAGTACTGCAGTATATATTGCCTGCTTATTATTCTCCTAGCTTGTTAGCAGATGTCCTTGGTTGTTTGATTAGATCATGTAAAGGATTACTCTTCCCAAGGATTGCGTTAACTATATCATGCGAATAGCTTAGTCATTCAAACAAAAATCTGGTTACGATTTGAAATAGTAATATACCATACTGTTGCGGGTCAAAGATCTTCCTGCCTGATGTCTAAATATAGTTTAGTGCGGTTTCATGTCAGGGTTGCTGAAACAATGAAGAAGAGCAAGTGGTGACACCGGCATCCGGACACCCTGTACAGACTGAATTGTGTCTTGACTTTGGCAGCTGCCAGTGTATCGACCTGAGCGGAGTCTCTTATTACACAGCACCGCAGCTGCTCTTGTGCTCTTCCTGGCGGCTTCTTGTTTCCGGGACAGTGGCGGTACAACCACAGCTATTGAAGGATAGCGCACCGGGCTATTGGACCTCGGTGTCATTCCAGCACCAGAACAGTCCGGGGTAGAGCGTACAGTTGACGGAGGGGATAGGCCAGATGCAGCTGACTCATTCTCAAGCAGTACCAGAAACTTTAAACGGCTCCGGGACGTCGTTTTCTCTGGAGCATGGACTTCCGACTAGCTCAGACGACTGACTTGGCTCTGTTTCCTTTTCGTGGTCCGAATGGTACATGCTGTCTGAATAGGAGTCCGGCTTCTGCTTCGTCGACCTTTGTTGGTAATCACCCACAGTAGATACATTGCTAAAGGCAGTGTTTGCTTGTTCAGTTGCGGGCACGAGCGCAGCCACGCAGGGCACGCATGAGAGTCGACAAGTCTCTATTTATTTTGTATTGAGAACGGCTTCTGAAAAAAAAAAATAAAATAAAATAAAATAAAAAATAAAAAGGAAGTTAGAAAGGTAAGGCAAAGATAGCTGACGTTTATCATCAAGTGCTCTGCCAGCTTACCTGCCAAGTCATTTTCCTGCATATCAGGAGGATTGCGGTATAGGTGGTTTGTCCTTGCAGGACATGTAATCGGTGTTGAATGTCTCAATGACCGTGAGTCTGCCAGTGCCAAACTTCCAGTGCCAAATTTCCATGATCCAACAGTATATCGCGGGCAGTTGGTATATTTGTTGTCGTTGCGGTTTCAACACCTTTGGTGATTTGGGGCCAATTAGAACTATTGTCAATCGCGACATCAGACATGTTCCACTCATGAGTTGTGGCGGTCAACGGCGGTGCTTGTCATAGTAATGCCTCACACGGTATTTGGTAGAAATCGAATCCAGTGGGAGAATGATGGTGGAAATTTCGAGGGTCATGAGCTGCGACAGTATTGGCAGATACTTTTTTCGCACTGGTGGATGTTTGCTGGAGACTTGGGCCATAATAGAACTCGATTTGATCAAGATTCACCTTCATCTCCCAAGCAAGTGGTAAGGCGCAGCGGAGGCGGATAGCAACAAATAAATTTCTGGATAAGAGTGCAATGGCGAAAGGATTTGGATGTTCATGTCTGTTTTAAATTCGAAAGAAGGGGGTTAGTCACTGTTTTTAATATTCAGTCTTCGCCAGAGTATTACTAAGGAACATGTGGTTTATCGCCTTGCAGACTTAATATAACTGGGAACTGTGATACCACTGCCCACATGATCCTACTCCTGCCGGTAATTAGTACTAGCGTAGAAGAGCTCCTGCGAAATTTAGCCGCACCGCCTCGTCCGAGGGCATCTTTTGGATACATAGTATCCACTGTACAAGGGTTCCTTATTTCTTATTCCATAATATTACTACCTTCGAACACCTCAGCTGCCTGCTGAAGGATTAGGAAAGATCATCGAGAAAAATCCCTCATTACACGCAGTAGCCTACACTTCCAACAGGCACGCAAGCCGATCAGGCAAGTCAACAATTTCATGGATAGTAGTCATCCCACAGCTCAGCGCCAGAGCTCCTTGAAGAATTTTTGCGATTGGATAGTAGAGAAAAGTCACTTGTTATCTCGATCGACAGTCGGTTGAATTGGCAGAGTGGCCGTATTGCGGTGCTGCATGGCATTCGTGAACCGGAGTCAGACAAAGAATGGCTAATGGCCCAAGTTGCTTTTCACAAGCCCGATTATCAAGCAGCCCAAACATGATGCGTACACCGGTTGCAACGGCAGCCATTCACAGTATCCAGTGTAAAACGAACGCATATAGCCATAGAGGGCAGGGAAATAAAGAATGATCCGGTTAACCTGCAAAGATAAGACCAACCCATTCTAAGTTCCGCAAGTGGCGAAGCAGGCTGTGCGCAGGGCGCAAAAGTTTCAGCTCACAGGGGCCACGCCAGCCGACCAGATAATGGCGTCGGCGCAGCAAACTGGACAGGGGGAGTGTGGTGGAAAAGAAGAGAGTCATTATTGAGCGACGCACCGCGGTTTTATAGATGGCGGACGTCACGCAACGGGCGGTAAGAAGGGGCAGATCCCGATCAGGACTAGCCCTATGCAGTAATCCTGACACGGACAGGCTAAACCACATATGGCCGGCGCGATCCCAAATCTGGCCCCGGCCACACGCTAAACCTGAAGGATGAGACAGCCGAAAGCGGCAGCAGGCCAGCAAATCGCAATTCTACTGGTATAAGAAGTGGATTATATAATGAATTATACTATTATAATATACTTAATGTTAACAGAGTAATCTTTTTCTATACCTAGGCAGGAAATCATCTTCTGATAATTAATAATGGATACTGAACTTAGAGACAGTATAAGTCTTGATATAATTTACTATTGTTATAAGCTAACTTGATATTAACTATGTCGACCAAGATAATAATATTCTTTTCCTAATTAATCTATACCAACCACCTTGTGCCACAGATGGTAGACGCGTTTAAATTATTAGAAAAAATGTTGAATACTTGAAGAAGTACCTTCAAGCTAGTTTATTTACAAATTTATTAATCCACAGGGACAGCTGAAAGAACATTACTGAAAGAATCTATGAATAAGCTCAAAGGAGATACAGCAGATGTGTAGAAGAATTTGTATTGATAGTTTAGTGATAGTTGCCCTTTCAGCTGAGCCGCCGGGCGTTAATGAATTGTGTGTGTATATTCAGGCGGTGGTCTCGAGCTTGTTTAGGCGACCGGAACGATAGTTGACAATCAGTGCGCCAGCTATGCCTAGCGGCGTTGCTGCCGAAGGCTAGTTCTGCTGTTGAACGTCCTCGTGCAGAGCCCGCACTAGAAATGATTGAGTGTTTGACGCACCAAGTAGAAGAGGAACAGAGCGAGAGACACTCTGACTAATGATCCGATTATCACTAATTAGTTCTGGGCAAAGGCGCTCTACCATGGTCTCTTCTCCAGTCCGACAACGCTCTTTATCAAAGCAGTGGATACCTCGTACACAAACTCTGAATGTTCTTTTCGGACTTCATCAGAATGACGAGGTTCCTTGAGTGTTACGAGATGTGGAAGGGCGAATCTTATAAGGATTTCTTGTAGGACTGATCTTGGCGGACACTGGGACCCATAGACATCGCTGGACGATCGCGAGAGATCCGCAGTTGTCCCAGTCTTTTCTCAGGCTAGAGTCCAATTTCCTTTGGGATATACCTTCAATCCTCTAATAAAGTATTTGTCTGCCACATTGTAGATTTGTACGTTGATGTGCGCACGCCCCTACTGCCATGAAAGAACGTCTTGAGCGATGCGCTCCGTTGATATTTTCCCTCTTGGATCACAAAATCATCATCTGCAGCAGTATCACTTTTCCCAGCGGGATCATACGTAATCTCTGGTGAGTCATCACAGCTGCACGATAAAGGAAATCAAAAATCTTTGGAACAATGAAAGGGTCACCGGGAATGTATGCGACGCGCGATCTAGCTTATGTGGAGGTTAACGACCAATCCCTGGGTGCCACCGCTACTACAGTATTCCTAAAACTAACATTTGCAGCTTTGTTGAAAATTGGCGACTGTGGGCACACAATGCAACAATGAACGTGGAAGCTTGATGATGGGCATCTGACTGAGAGGTCTGAGAACTGCCTACGCTCTTGCATGCTTCGAAGTACGTATCAGTTGATATGCAAACCAAGATGAAGGAGATTTACCGAGACAACTGCGCTTTGAGCGTATCAAAGCCCGTAGTCTTGATGCATCAGGGTTTGTCGCTTGGGATTGCTTCACTTTAGAGTGATGGAGTCGGGCTTTCAGCCTCCGGCTAAATTTATGTTTGCACCAATCAGAATGCCTTCGTGCTGGACTCAGTTAGCGTGGACTGTCAAATACACTCCTCGCAAATCATCCTAGGAAAAGGCTCTCCTTTATATCGAACTCCTATTGCGAAAAGTACTAAAAACCTCATGATTCAGAATACTTGTACCCGCGGATATTGCTTTCATCTGGGAGACTGTGGAGATCCTTGCTGCGGTTATATTACCTTGGTAGTAGTATTACTGTCACATAATGCACGATGGGTTTGAAATTAAAATATGTACGCAATGGCATGGCGGAGCTCGACAGAATCAGATTTTATCTTCACAGCGGCATAGCCTGACATTTCCCAAGCAAACGACGGCTGACCCCAGCTCGGGGTATTATATCAATATCTAGCAGTCGTTTGTAGGATTACCGCCACAAGGTCTCCGAGCCGGCAGCATTCCACTACAAGCCACCTCAAAGTACAGGGGAAAAATCATAAGAAATAAAAAGAGGGAAAGAGAAGGAGAGAGAATAAAGAAACGAAAACAATCAAAGAAACTGCACCGAAAGGCAAAGCAAGTCAAGGTTTCGCTTCTATATAATACTCTGCAACCGTATCGTTGCTGTCACGAAGTATTTCTACAATAACTGAAACAGCCATGGGATAATCTCTTCAAGCTAACACAGGTGTTAAGGATCCCTCAGCACCCGGTCAAATCTCGCCTATTTCTTCCCACTAGGAGGGGTATAAGTCGAGCCACCATTGCCGTTATTGTAATAAGTGCTCCAATCGGGGTTGGAGTAATAGTAGGACCCGTTGCTAGAGAAGGAAACTTATCAGAACTGGTTTGGCAAATCTGAGGTCAGGCTAGAGGAATAATAATGAGGGGATGGCATGGAACGGGTTGACACGACTGACCTGTTTGAGTAGTGGTAGGAGTTTGAGTAAGAGCTGCCAGAGTAGACGCAGGAGCACCAGTGGTTTCCCTTTTAGACATCATATCGTTAGCTAAGGTTTTGGATCTACAAAATATTGTGGTACTTACCTTACTATTAGTACCGGAGCCCTTGTAGCTGAAGTCTTTTCCAGACCTGGGCATATTTACGATTTGATCACTGATAAAGTAATGTATGAATTTGTTGATGCAGTATTTCTTTTAGAAGCTAAGAAGATGCGCTGCTGCTGCTGGAGGAGGAAGAGTGAGGGAATGAAAGTGAGAGATGAGAGCGAAAGATGAGGATCGGACAATTCAGAGTGAGGGGTAAGGCAGCAACGTACCCTTGGTCCCGGTCGGTTGAGCTTATCATGCAGGTGGAATTTTTGACATTTCCTTCAATGTCCCTATGCACACGAGTGGATTCATAGTACTATGATGGTTTTGCTACATATCAGTTATCGACATGGTTCTTTCAATACCGATGTGAGGATATGTTGCTCTAGGGACCTACGTTATCAAGGAGACAAATCTTAACTCAGAATTTCGCTAGGACGTCTATTCTCAACATAGGAAGCAGTGTAGGAAGTTACAAGTTTTAGACCAGTGCAAGGAAGTTCACAGCAATGCCCAAAGTAATTGAACTTCTTGTGACATGGACTGACCCTAGGACTTCAGTAGCCGGTATACCAAAACTACTGCAATACTTTGAACAGGTCAGTAGCTGATCTTGATATAATGTCCAGTTTTAGGAGATGCCCCAACGTAACTTATCCAAATTCCGTAAAACAGAAATATAAAACACGTAGCGCTTAGTCAAGATAGACTGTCCTTCAAAAATGGAGCTCTTGCCAGCGCATCTGCCTGGATACCCCAAATATGCTTGCCTAGAACGGCTAGTCTAGGGCCAAAGTTCTTCAAAACGAGATCAATGTCCGGAACATTGTGTTGGAGCGCTTGACTGTACATATCATCCGTCCCAAATGTTGCAATTTCCCACATCCTCTTCCACCCTTGGATTTCCATGGCTGCATCCGGACAATCATTCCGGATATTGGTTGCAAGCATGTAGAACGAAGATCGCTTGGCATGAAATCTGGGGTGCTTGTACAGTTGCACTGAGGCAAAGGTTGTGAATGCATATAGTAATTGTACGGTACGTGGAGATTCGACTTTGTGAAGAAGAACGATCATGTTCCCCCCCAGCTTGACATGCTCTAATCCAAGCGCCAGCTGTGTCAGGGTTAGTCTGCTGGCTTCTCGATGCTCACGGTAGGTGGCCCTGTCGTGGTTTCTAAGCACCTGACCATCACAGATGACTAGATCAAAAGCCTGTCCAGGCTCGAATTGACGGGGTAAGAATTTTCCAGCGTCTGGGTGATCGTTCGGGATATCCAACCGGCTCATATCCGCAGCCAACAGGGTGATGTCAATGAACTTCACCGAAATATTAGGATGCTTAGGTAAAAGGACATGGTGACCTCCTTCAGAATTTGGTAAGCTGAATCCTAGAGCTCGGGCCTGGGGGTTAACGCGCAATGCTGTTCCAAGGAAGCCTCCCGGTGCCATGCACATGTCAAGGATACGTTGTTTGTCTGGATAAGGACTATAAATCCGGAAAACATCCGTAAGCTGTTGCATGTCATGTCCAATTTCTTTCATCATCCTGAAGAAATGCTTGGCTGTTTTTTTATCAGCATTGTCTGCTGTTTGACGCTGCTGTTCGAAGAACCGATCACCCGCCGGATTTTCCCAACCCTATCTTACTCGTCAACTCAAGGTCCTAGAAATGGTCGGCTTAACCTTACCTTATGTCGAAGCTCGGTGAGTCGCTGAAACTCCGGCACCTCATTTAGCAGGTATTGTGCTATGATCTTGGCGGGACTTTAGATCTCGCTAGCCTGAAAGGCAGATGCCTCGTGATGGAGAACGGTACCCTGAGATGCGCCATGTACGGCAGAGACGTGCTCATACGCCTGGCACCGTTTATCATCTGTCGTTGGAGACATTTCGTGCAGGAAAGCGGTATGTACTATAGAAGAAAATCTGTGCGGAAAGGGAATGGGGAATTGACTATATATGTAAATGCAAGCCGGGCTGAGTTTGTTGAATATTAACAGCCAATGACCGATCACGACGAAGATAGTTCTCTCGCACGGTGTATTGACGTGGCGTTGGCAGGTATTTTGGAGTTTATTCAGTTCCAATCAGGCCTCGAAGCTACCAATCACAGCCGACGCAGCTAATGCAATAGGCTGAGTCGCGAGGCCACAATAACCCATAGGATGGATTGTAGGTATGGAGCATATGACTAATGAAAAGGACACAGGGCTGAACGAAGAACGGCGCGATAGCCAATAGCGCAGGCCGAGGTGCTATCCAGATGTCATCTGCCGGCGGGAACCAGCAGATACACACTATTGTCAGGCAGCCATACATGATAATGATTCCGAAGTGTCTGTGGAATAGTATATAGTACGCGGACTAGTGCAATACGAGAGTGAATGTACAAGGCGACGTATTGGAATAGAATATCCAGCAACTAACCTGGCAAAGAAAGATTATCAATGTAACTATACAAGCAGTATTGATGGGGCTTAGTACTAAAAACAGCAGAGACTAAGAGACGATCCCAAACTGCGTTGTCGGCCAGCCTTATGAAGAAATGTTCGGAAAAAGGGCAAGAAGTGAGAGACGGCTTTCTTCACTCCTCAATATTTACAAAACCTCATCTTCTCCTGGTGTTCTCAGAAGTTCGTTCTTCCGTCTTGGACTATGCCGCCCGAGTCAGACCCAGCTACCACGCAATAACGATTGAGACAAATAAACAACATAATCCAAAGGTTGTTCTAAAATAGAAGTCATACTCGTCAATACCAGAGAACAGCGAGTGTCTGCTAGCATGTTAGAAAATTAACGTGAAAGTCGGCAGGTATAGCTGATTGCAAACCCGTCTAGATGCAGTAACGCAGACTGGTAGCAGTGGGCGTAGTCAACTGAACAGGTGAGATTATAATATCTGGGTTTTTATGGTTCTTGGAAAATACTGATCTCATTCAAAATAATACTTGTGCCTACATTTGAGCGTGGAAGAAGGCATGGCAACTTCGAAAAATTTGTGGGGTTGGTATTGGTTTTTCGAGATGGGTTTCAATATTGTTCAGTGTCTGTGTCTAACTCAAAATTATTCTCTGCCCATAAAAATCATACTATTATTTTTTATAAGTATTCAAATCAGTTCCATAATTATATCTGAAAAGAACTGGAGTATCTTACCTCAAAGTAATTGTTGGCTGGAATTCACTTTCACCTTACTAATTGAATTCTTACTTATTTATATGGAAACCCTCTTTCCCATGAATACCCAGATTCATTACATACCCC
>BTWD01000214.1:0-14432 GCA_036986335.1 Aspergillus sp. AS01 | reverse complement strand
GACTTTACCCTCTTGACCAAGTGATCAAGATATATTATCTTTATATTTCCTCTTTAGGCCTAGTTGCACTAGACCGCTTACCCTTTTTGGCTTAGTGCCACCTGGCCGCCCGACATATATTATTATATATATATTATAAAAAATAAAGAATAGAAAACTGTGTTCAGAATAAAGTATAGATATTTTAAATATTTAATTATATTATTCAGGCTGATCAACACACCTGTATTATTTTAATAATATATTAATAAGATACTCGGAGAGTATTTTAACAGATTTATAATTATTTATCTGGACAATATCCTAATCTTCTTGGGAATTAAGAAAGAATATATTAGATATATAAGACTTGTATTATATAAACTGCGCTTATATTATTTATAATATAAGCTGAAGAAATATGAATTTTATATACAGGAGATAGAATTCCTGGAATATTAAATATTTATAGAAGAAGTCTACACCAAGTGAATTAAAATATAAGTTATTAAAGACTAGTTTTAATCTAAGAATTTAAAAGAACTGTAACAGTTTGTTAGATTAGTTAATTACTATTAATAATTTATAAATAGATATATTATTTATATGATACCACTATTTAAACTCATGAAAAGAATATAGAAGTTTAAATAAAAAGAACTATAGCAGTATATGTTCAAAGATATCAAATACTGATTTACTATATTATTAGTACTAGTATAGCATGATCCAGAAAAGGAAATAATTATTAAAATTAATATATTAAATTATATTATTAGCATGTGCATGACACAGCTAGAAGATAATAAAAAATCTAGATTAATTATATTCTACTTAAGAAAGTTGGTTCAGGCAGAACTTAATTATAATATTTATAATAAAGAACTGCTAGCTATAGTAATAGTATTTAAGTAATAAAGAGTTTATCTTGAAGGAGTAAAATATATTATTATAATAAAAATAAATTATAAGAACTTAACTTACTTTATAATAATTAAAAAGTTGACTAGAAGATAGATAAAATAAGTAGAAATTTTATTATAATATAATTTCTGTATTATATATTGCA
Organism: Aspergillus sp. AS01; assembly: GCA_036986335.1. Classification (NCBI taxonomy): domain Eukaryota; kingdom Fungi; phylum Ascomycota; class Eurotiomycetes; order Eurotiales; family Aspergillaceae; genus Aspergillus; species Aspergillus sp. AS01. Next base: position 13,384 of record BTWD01000214.1, on the reverse strand, counting down.
AAGAAACAGAGAATAAATATATAAATATATTAAATTATAGATTAGATTATGAAATAGAAGAAAAGGCTATTAAACTAGCTATTTTAAAATAAAATAAGAACAGATTAATCAGTTATAACAAGGCTAATCTTATAGTAATATTAGAGATAAACAATGATCTGATTAAATAATTAACTAATATTACTAAAGATAATAAAATATTTTAAAAAATAATTAAAAAATTACTGGACAGGATTATTATTGACAAGAAAGAATTAGTCTACTTCCATGGATTAATTTTTGTACCGACTAATATAAAAACAGAAATCATGGTTATATACTATAATAGACTATTTAAAGAATACTTAGAAGTCAAGAAAACTATAGAACTAATTACTAGGAATTACTATATTCTGAATCTTAGATAAAAAGTATGCGATTATATTAGATAATATAAAATATATATTAGAGATAAACCCGCGAGGCACCAGCTTTATAGATAGATATAAGTATAAAAGATATTATAATAATTATAGAAATAGATAATGATTGACTTTATTAGCCTGTTACCTGGATTAAAAGAATATGATATTATTATAATTATTATTAATTATTTTATTAAATATATTTATCTGGTACTAAGCAAAATAATAATAATAATAATAGAAATGGTAGAATTATTCTTAAGAAATATTATTATAAACCACGGGATGTTAAAATATATTATATTAAATAGAGATAAGCTATTTATCTTAAAATTCTAGAGGTTACTTGCAGATCTTATAAGAATTAAAGAATAAATAATAATGGTTTATTACCTGTAAATAAATAGATAAACAGAAAGAGTTAATCAAATAATTAAGTAATATCTGAGATACTATATGAATTACCAGTAGAATAATTAGATAGATTTATTGTTTATAGTACAGTTTTTATATAATAATACTAATTACTTGATAACCGGAGTCTTATTATTTTATGCTAGTTATGGTTATTATCTAAGATTTATAAAGATATTATTAGAAAAGTAACTAGTTACTAATATAGTTAAAGATATTATTATATTTACAAGAAATATATATATATAATTATCCTGAGATATTGAATTTATGAACTTATAAAGCAAAATCTACTATGATTATTAATATAGAAAAGAATCTGATCTAAAGAGAGGGAAGAAAATATTTCTGCTTTATAAAAATATTAAAATAAAATAATTAAATCAGAAACTTGATTATTATAAACTAGGATTATTTATTATTGAAAAAAAGAAAAGACTAGTTAATTATAAATTAAAGTTATTAAAGTTAATAAATAAAATTTATCTAGTATTTTATATCTTATTACTGGAACCCGTATCAAAGAATACTAGAATCATAGAAAATATAGAAATTAATAACAATACTGAATAAAAATATAAAGTTAAAAGAATTCTGGATCACAAGAAGATTAATAGTAAATTATATTATTTAATAAAATAAAAAGATTATGATATCTCAGAAAATATATAGGAATTTATTAAGAATTTAATAGGCTGCTACCAGCTTATAGAATAATATTATTAGTAAATAGATTGAAGTTTATCCAGAAGGAAGAAGAATTAACTAATTAAGTTAGATTAAAATTATCTGATATAGTAGTAAGTTGAGTAGTATTATATTTATTAACTAGATATTTTAACTCTCAGAGATTCTCAGTACTTAAAAAATTCTTTTTATTAAAATACTTTATTAAATTTAAATCATGTTTTAATATTCAACCACCATACTCTTTAAGAAATTACTATTAATAATAAAGATATATTAGTTTTATAAAGATTTTTGCAGAGGCCTTCTTAGCTTTATAAATTTTTTTTAATATAATCTTATTTATGATTTAGATTATACTACTTTTTATTATTATAAAAATACTTTTTATATTTCTGGTTATATTAAGTATAAATAGTATAATTATGATTCTTTGAATTTATAATATAGTCAAGGTCTTGGTCATGATAGAAGAAGCAGGAATTTAAAATAATAATATTATTATAAATAATTTTCTGATACTAGACTAACTAGTTAATAATATAATTAGATATAATAGTCTATTCTGAGAAAAAGAGAAATTAAAGGACCTAGTTAACTTACATAAGAAGATATATATCTTTATATTTCTTAGAAATAAGAAATCTTAAAAAGGAGGAGTGATGTTATAAATTTCTATTAGTTAATCTATTAATAAGATAGATTTACTAGATAAAAAGTATTAATAAAGGTAGTGCTCGGGCAAGACTAAATTATTAATAAATATAATTTTAAATTATTTTTATAATATTCAGGATAGTTATATATCACATAACTATTTATTATCAAGTTTATTATTAAAAGTATATTTAGAATATACCAGTAATCCAGGACTCTGATTGGGTTGACTGATAATCTATCCTAAGAAATATATAGAATAATATATAAAGAATAAGATATATAAAAATATTCTTTTATATACTTAGTTAGTTCTGTTCTTCGTGCTTAATAATACTGTCTTTAAATAATTATATATTTAAAAACTTAGTTATAGAGATACTTATTTATATTTACTTATAAATAACTGCATGATATTATTCAGTCTTATTTCTCTTCTCTTATCTAAGACTAGTTGCTCTTAGATAGTTACCAGCCTGATATTTTCTTAATCTAGTTTAATGGTATGTATACCAGTAAAGCTAAGCTAACAGAGACAGGGAAGCGATCCTAGGGTTTGACAACTTTCTATATTATTTTAAAAAGATATATTTAAAAGTATTTAATACAGCAAATATAGAACAAGATTTTATTATAACAGAACTTTCTCTGTATAATCCTTAAAGAGTACTCCAATATTTCAAAAATTTGAATTAAATATCTCTACTACCTTCGACATTATCATCTAATCAATCTATATATCTTGGTAAAATATCTTTAACTCTTTATTAACTAAATCATTAAAAAGCAGAAATCAAAACACTACAGAAAGCTGGATTATTCTCATTTATTACTAATCAAGCACTTAAAAAGATTTATAAAGATACAGAAATGGTAATACAGAATACTATACTGCTTTAACAGGAATTAGATCAACTCTGTACAGTAAATTAATATAAAAAGAATAAGAAGATCTCGAAACACTTTCTACAAGAAAAAGATATATTAAATAGCTTTACTACACGTCATATCACTCAGAAAAAGAATGTTGAGGCTATACAGATAATAAAATATATTTAATATCAGCCACCTGTCAAACCCTAGGATCGCTTCCCTGTCCCTGTTAGCTTAGCTTTGCTGGTATACGTACCGTTGAACTGGATTAAGAAGATATCAGACTAGTAATTATCTAAAAATAATTAGTCTTAGATAAGAGAAGAAAAGTAAAATTAAATAGTACTGTACAGTTATTTATAAATAAATATGGATAAGTGTCTCTGTAGCTAAGTTTTTAAATGTATAATTATTTAAAGATAATATTATTAAATATAAAGAACAGAACTAGCTAAGTATATAAAAAAGTATTTTTATATATCTTATTCTTTATATATTATTCTATATATTTCCTAGGATAGATTATTAGTTAATTTAATTAAAATCCTAGATTACTAATATATCCTGAGTATATTTTTAATAATAGACCTGATAATAGATAGTTACGTGATATGTAGCTATTCTGGATATTATAAAAGTAATTTAAAATTATATTTATTAATAGTTTGGCCTTATTTAAATATTATTCTTACCAGTATTTTCTGTCTAGTAAGTCTGCTTTATTAATAAATTAATTAATAAGAATTTATAATATTACTTTTTCTTCTTTAAGATTTCTTATTTTTAAGAAATATAAAAGTGCGTGTCCCCCCGTGTAAGTTAACTAGATTTTTTAATTTTTTTTTCTCAGAATAGATTATTATATTTAATTATATTATTAACCGGTTGGCCCAGTATCAGAAAATTATTTATAATAATATTATTATCTTAAATCTCTATTTTTTCTATTATAACCAAGGCCTTGACTGTATTATAGATTTAAAGAGTTATAACTATACTGCTTGTACTTGATATAATTAAAAATATAAAAAATATTTTTATAATAATAAGAAGTGGTATAATCTAAATTATAAATAAGATTAAATTAAAAAAAAATTTATAAAGCCGAGAAGGCCTCCGCGAAGATTTTTATAAAATTAATATATCTTTATTATTAATAATAATTTCTTAAAAAGTGTGGTAGTTGAATATTAGAGCATGATTTGAATCTAATAAAGTATTTTAATAAGAAGGATTCTTTAAGTATTAAAGATTTTTAAGAGCTGGAGCGCCTAGCCGATAAGTATGATATTATTTAATTTATTATTATATCAGATAATTCTAGTCTGACTCAGTTAATTAGTTTTTTTTTCTTCTGAGCGAATTTTGATCTGTCTACTAATAATACTATTTTATAAGTTAATAATAATCTATTAAATTCTTAATAAGTTTCCATATATTTTCTGAGATATTATAGTCTTTTTATTTTATTAAATAATATAATTTGCTACTGATCTTCTTATAATTCAGAATTTTTTTAATTTTATATTCTTGTTCAGTATCATTATCAATTTTTATATTTTCTATAATTCTAGTATTCTTTAGTACAGGTTCCAGTAATAAGATATAAAATACTGGATAAATTCTATTTATTAACTTTGGTAGTCTTAATTTATAATTAATTAATTCTTTCTTTTTTTTAATAATAAATAGTCCTAGTTTGTGATGATTAAGTTTCTAGTTTAATTATTTTATTTTAATATTTTTATAGAGCAGGAATATTTTCTTTTTTTTTTTTTAAATTAGATTTCTTCCCATGTTGGTAATCATAGTAGATTTTATTTTATAGATCTATAAATTTAATATCTTGGGATAGTTGTGTATGTATATTTCTTATAAATATAATAATATTTTTAGCTATATTAGCAACTGGTTGCTTTCCTAATGGTATCTCTATAAATTTTAAATAATAACTATAACTGGTATAAAATAGTGAGACTCCGGTTATTAAATAATTAGTATTATTATATAAGAATTGTGTTATAAGCAACAGGTCTATTTAATTATTTTACTAATAATTTATATAGTATCTTAGGTATTACTTAATTATTTAGTTAATTCTTTTTATTTATCTGTTTATTTGCGGGTGATAAGCTATTATTATTTATTTTTTAATTTTTATAAGATCTGTGAGTGATCTCCAGAATTTTGAGATAAATAATTTATTTTTATCTGATATAATGTACTTTGGTATTCTGTGGTTTATAATAATATTTTTTAAGAATAATTCTGCTATTTCTATTGCTGTTATTATTATTTTACTTGGTATTAGATAAATATATTTAATAAAATAATTAGTAATAACTATAATAGTATTATATTCTTTTAATCCAGGTAACAGGCTAACAAAGTTAATTATTATCTATTTTTATAGTTATTGTGGTGCTTTCTATATTTATATTTATTTATAAAACTAGTATCTTGCAGGCTTGTTTCTAATATATATCTTATATTATTTAATATAATTATATATTTTTTATCTGAGATTCAGAATATAATAATTCCTAGCAATTAATTCTGTGGTTTTCTTAATTTTTAAGTATTTTTTAAGTAGTCTATTATAGTATATAACCATAATTTCTATTCTTATATTAATTAATATAAAGATTAATCCGTGGAAGTAGATTAATCCTTTCTTATTAATAATAATCCTGTCCAGTAATTTTTTAATTATTTTTTAAAGTATCTTATTGCCTTTAATAACATCAGTTAATTATTTAATCAGATTACTACTTATCTCTAACATTACTGTAAGATTAGTCTTATTATAACTAATTAATCTATTCTTGTTTTATTTTAAAATAGCTGGGTTAATAATTTTTTCTTTTATTTTATAGTCTAGTTTATAATTCAGTATATCTGTATATTTATTCTCTATTTTTTTATAATATATAATACAGAAATTATATTATAACAGGATTTCTACTTATCTTGCCTGCCTTCTGGTCAATTTTTTAGTTATTATAAAGTAAATTAAGTTCTTATAGTCTATTTTTATTATAATAGTATATTTTACTCTCTTAAAATAGATTTTCTATTACTTAAATACTATTATTATGGCTAGCAGTTTCTTATTATAAATATTATAATTAAATTCCATCTGAACCAACTTTCTTAAGTAGAATATAATTAATCTGGATTTTTTATTATTTCCTGGCTGTATTATACGCATGCTAATAATATAATCTGATATATTAATTTTAATAATTATTTTCTTTTCTAGATTATGCTGTACCAGCACTGGTAATATAGTAAATTAATATTTGATATTTTTAAATATATATTATTATAGTTCTTTCTATTTAAATTCCTGTATTCTTTTCATGAGTTTAAATAGTAATATTATATAGATAATATATCTATCTATAAATTATTAGTAATAGTTAATTAATCTAATAAATTATTATAGTTCTTTTAGATTTTTAGGTTAAGATCAGTCTTTAATAGCTTGTATTTTAGTTTACTTGGTATAAATTTCTTTTATAAATATCTAATATTCCAGAAATTCTGTCTTCTGTATATAGAATTCATATTTCTTTAGCTTATATTATAAGTGATATAGGTATAGTTTATATAATATAAATCTTATATATTTAATATATTCTTTCTTAGTCCCTGAGAAGATTAAAATATTATTTAAATAAATAATTATAAATTTATTAAGATGCTCCCTAGAGTGGCTATACCTGACTGTTATACCTTAACCGTAACCTGACTGTTAACCGGCGGTCAGGTTAAGGTATAAAGTTCACCTTAACCGTACGGTTAAGGTCAGGTTAGGGTTAAGAGATGGTTATTAACTGTCCTTAACCTCAGGTTAGGAAGATCAGGTATAGCAGCTAGGTTAATAACTGCAGGTTAATTAGTAATTTTTACAGATCCTTTACAGTAGTATTTTATTAATAGTAATATATTTTAAAATACGGTGTTCTAAGTAGTTCTATATTATCTATTGATAATCAGTTTATATTATTGGCTAGTAAATACTAACATAGATAATTAAGTAGATTCTGTATTAGATTTTTATAGAAGACTCTAGGTAACAAGTAGTAGTTATATACTTAGACTAGAATACTAGTAATCTTAAAATAATTATTATCTGTTCTATTCTTTATATTATCCAGGTTTGTGATTATGATAGCGGAGAGATCTTGTAGTTCAAGTATCTATCTATATTTAGATATATGTGATATTGGTAGTTTGAGGTAAAGATAGATTTTCTAATAATTTATTCTCTGGATTATTATCAAGGTTATCTATATTTTTATAATTACTGATATATAATATTGCTGTTGGCTCCTTATTCTCTTTATTATTAATTATAAATATAATATTAGGATTAAAATTATTAAGAATATTCTGATACTTCTTATTTATAATAAAATAATCAGTATATATCTGGAGTATAAGCGCCTTAATAGTTTCTGGAAGTAGATGGCTCCGGCGGTAATAGTAGATATTCTAAAAATTATTAAATAAGTATTTAATACTAATACTATTAGTTATAACTATTAGGAAGTCTTTAGCTATGTAGTAGAGAATAAAAAATTAATTATAGCATGATTTCTAGTATACAAGAATATTAGTATGCCCTGTGGTTTCTAAAAAAATTTTAATATATTCTAATATATTCAGCCTCTAGAATATCATTTTTAATATATTTTTAATATTAAGATAGGCCTTGAGTTCCTTAAAAATCTTATTAAAAGATAAGAGCTTCTGGCGCTTTAAAATATTATAAAAGATTTTATCTAAGTCTAAGAGTATATTAAAGACTATAGACAGTATATTAATAACAGGATTCTGCTAGTAGTAATAGTTAAATACTTTTTCAAAGATAGCTTGATACTGTTGATACTAATTAATATTATTATCTAGCTAGGTATTTTTCTTAAATTTTTTGAGCTTTGACATGGGATCAAGAATAGTTATAATTATATAAATATAGTTTTCAGATCTGTAAGTACAGCTATAGTATTTTTAAAGCTTTTTATGTATTTTTTTTAAGTCCTGAAAGATTTCCTGCTTCCAGGGTGCCTATTTCTGTATTAATTAATTGATAGACTGATCAAGATAATTAAACAGATTATTATAGATATTATAAATCTTGTGAACTGTAGGGTCCTTGTTCTCTGATAGATATAAGATAAAGAGAAAGAACAGATATAAAAATTTAAGAAGATACTCTAAATACTTCTATTCTATTAAGATAAGAAGAAAATGGTTAATATTATCCTGTTTCCAGCACTGGATAAAGTTCTTAATATATTAGTATAATTTAAAAGCATGGTAAATTATTAAATAGATTAAGTTCTATCAGGTTTTTCAGTCAAGAAGAAGATGGTATACTGACTAGGATTTTAATAATTAAATAAACCAGAATTTCTTCTAGTGTTGGGGACTGGCATTTATAAATTATATAATCTTTTGGATTTATAATTAAATATTTAATTACTATGAAATAGTTTAATCTAATTAATTTTTTAGATATCTTTTATAAAAGCCTTCTGTGATATAGTACAGGGAGTTTCTATATAAAACTTTTATAAAAAACACCTAGAAGTCTTTTATTTAGATTTTTCAGAAGACTCTAGTATATATCTTCTTAATTATCTGGAAGATACTGGAAGAAGCTTCAAGTTATTTATTATTATTCTTTTATATATAATTAATAGTTTCATTCATAGCCTTAATTCAGAGTTTCTAAAGAAAAATATTAACAGAAAGCTGAATAACATGAGCAAGGTATGGAATATAATACTAGTTTTGAATTATAGTTATAAAATCAGGATCTACTAGAACCTCATGGAATTAGAGATAGTTATTAAATTAATTTCAGAGATCAGATATAATAATATTAAATATAATATTATTATTACTGGTATTATTAGTGGTCACACCCAACAGCTAGCAGGTTAGTTAATATTTCTGTAGAATCTTTATAATTATCTCAGCCAGATTCTCACCAGTATGAATCTCTGATACTGGTTGGAATCTTAATAATATTTTATAGTAATCTAGATCTTCTGTCAAAAAATATCCAGTTAAAATAAGAAATATTTTCTAATCTAGACTAGTCTGATAGTTAATAGTAATTAACATTTACCCTGTCTCCGGAAATCTTAATAATAACTAGATATATATTTAGTCAGATAACTTTAATAAATATTCTATAATCTGTATCTAATTAGGTATACTGGGCTTTTAAAAAGGCATAAGAAAGGTAAGGTTAATTATCTGTTAAAACTGAATGTACTCAATAGTTTGAAAGAGAAAATAATAGATAATAATAAAATATAGAACCTGATTATAGAAATCCTGTTTACTGTAGTCTGTGGAGGTCTAGTAACTTAAATAAAAATAATATTTTAGAATAAATAATAACAAGAAAATAACTAGTATTAATATATTTATAATAGTCCTGCAGTGAGTATCTGTCTAATTATTTATCTAGAAAAAGCTGAGGATTTCTGTTTCTTATAGTTTTTATAGAGATAGTAATTTATAGAACTAGTTCCAGAGTTATCAACTTCTGGATGCTGTAATATATATAAGTATAAGATAAAATAAATATAAAGAGTTCTATCCAGGAATAATATATCTTTCTGAAAGCTTGCCTATACTGCTACTGTCTTTTCCTAACTGAAATAAAATAATAGTTTTAAGGCCTGTAAATAAGTTTTATTAAAAGAGATTATCTACCACTATTCATGAAAAATAGAAGTCTTTTCTTAAAAGGCTGGATATGGAATAATTTTATAATTTTTTATAATATATTTAATATCAAGATTAAAGAGACCAGCAGAATTAACCAAAGAACTTATTTTAGTATATAAAATATTATATTCTCTTACCATCTGAGAAGCAGAGGCAGAGGATTTAATAGAATTCTCTGAGAATAGATTAGATAAATATAATTAATTTATAGTGCTGAGCCTAGTCATATATAATATAAGAGGAAAGCAGGTGAAGGAAAATTCTATAAAATATTATAGTAAAGCTCATATGATTATATATTATAAAATAGAGATATATTATATAATATTATACTATAATTATAAATTAGTTTAGTTATACTACATTATATATAATATTTATATAGGCTACTATTATATATTTATTTAATTTTCTATTATCTAGATCTTACTTAACAGAATGATATTTATTTTTAACTTATCTAGATCTTATCTAGATCTTATTTATTAATTTATTATTTATTATTATTTTATCTAGACCTTATCTAGATCTTACTTATTAATTTATTATTTACTTCTATTTTATCTAGACCTTATTTTATAGATTCTTATTTATTTTTCTTATTTATTTTTTATTCTCTTTCTATTATTTTACTATATCCTTTTTTTATTTAACTTTTCTTTTTTTTTTTTTCTTTTTTATCTCTCTTCTCTTCATCTCCTTTTATTCCTCTTCTTATTAATCTGTTTATCTTACTTATATTATATCCTGTATCTGTGGTAGTTCCTGCTTTAGATAAATTATTTCTGTATTTCTATAATAGCAGATCAGATTAAGGACTTTTAGAAAGATGGGATTTCTAGTTTTATAAGATATTTTCAGAATTTCTTAGCTAATCTTTAACTAGATATTAATTTAGAAGGAGATTATAATAATAAGCCCATTAAACTTAATTTTAGAAAAGACTGAAAGAGTCTCTAATATATATTGAATCTAGATATTATAGATAAATAAAAATCATGGCTGTAATCAGATCTAGTTATACCTTTCTAGAAAGAACTTTAGGAGTTATACTTATATCTAGAAATATTCCAGGATTAGTATAGAATTAGATTTAGCCAAGTTCAGGAGCTGATACAGATCAGTAAAGTAGGAAAATAGAGAAAATACTTATAATTCTTTAATAAAGATAAGTCAGATTAGCAGGTAGGTAATTATCTTACCTGCTTTATATACTAAATAAAGAATAAGAATATGAAATCTAATAATAAAATATTTTATAGCTGAAATATCTCAGTTAAAGACATGGACCGGGCTGTATAGGCTTTAAAAAAGATTTTTATTAAAATATATTCTCCCAGCCAGATTAATAACCTCATGAGAGGAATTGTTATTTTTGGAATTACCAGAGATAAATTATACTTTTATAGATACTGGCTATAAAAGACTAATATAAGATTCTTTTTAATATCAACAGTTGAAAAGTATCTAGATAATCTAGTAAAGGAGACCTGCCACTTCAAGTATTTTAAAAAAAAAGAAGTATTAAAGTCTTTTATTATTAAAAAAAATAAGATTATAAAAAAGTATCTTGACAAGAAGCTCAAAAAGATAATAAATTAATTAAGTAATAAAAATATGGATAATATTTTAAAAAAACCAGAAAAGACAGCAGGCTCTAGTATTCCTTGTAATAAGACTAGTATTAGTATATTCTGGATAAATAATATATTAATATTAAAGTAAAAGATTAAGCTTGAGCTAAAGTCTGATTAGTATAAACCTTCTGAAATATACTGAAAGATCATATATATTAATATAGTTCTATATCTTATATAAAGAAAGGAGGAGGCAGTACAAGTCTACTTAGATAATAAAAATAATAATAAAGAAGTAGAAAAGAAGAATACCTGGCTTATTAAAGATATTAATAATATTATTTTTAAAGAGAATATCTATCAGTCTCTTAAGAATTATGAGATTTCTGTAACTATGGTACTAACTACTGAGATACTTATAAAACTTACTCCTGAAAGTGTGGCTCACCTACAGCAATAATAGAAATAGATAAATAATAAAGATTTTCAGGTGAACTATACCAAGAAGGAATTAGTAATAATTAATATTAGAAACCTGGAATAGTCTTATTTATCCAGTATAATCCAGAGTTCATTTCTTAAATTCTGGCAGGTCCCTGCTATATGAAAGCTATAGTATATTTAGTTTAATAATAAGACTCTCAGTATTATTTTAGCAGATACAGTAGGTCTAGGAAAGACTATTAAAATTATTAAATTTATTTTAACAGTAAATTAGTTTTATAAAAAAATCTTATATTAGGTAAATTTAATTAATATCTAGCAGGTAGCCTGTTACAAGCACCAGTAAATACAGGATGACTTAGAAGTTAGTATTAAACTAATATTAATTATTATTTTTCTCTATCTAATTAAACAATGGGCCACAGAGTTGGGTAATATAAGTAATAAATTAAAGATATTAATTTACTTCAGTGATAATCAGATATAAGAAAAAAGTTCTGTATTTATCAAGAAATATCTAATAAAAAATCATGAAATTTTTTAACTTGATTTTAATAGTTGTTATATTATTATATTAATAATATACTAGACTCTAGAAGCAAGATATAGTCTGTCAGTAGTCTTTTAATAATATAAGAAAAAATACTTAAATAAATATAAGATTATTAATTATATCCTATCTAACTACCCCTTTGAGCTAAGCAAGTATTTTAACTTAATTATGGCTGACAAAGCCTATTATTTATATAATATAAACTTGGGTATATTACTCGCAGTCTATTAATTATAAGATATTTTTAATCTTCTTATAACTATTATACTATTCTTTAATATCTGTAATATAGACTTCTTAGGCTACTCCTGACTACTGTTATTCAATAAAGTAATTCTATTAAACCAGAGTCCCGAGGTACTTATCTTTCAAGATAAATACCTGCTATTATTAGACTTCTTCTGTAAATATATACTCCCGCAGGCAATTAATAATCAAACTAGTACTATTTAGATAAGACATTTACTTAAGCATCTAATAATTAGGAAAAATATAGTTTCAGCAGTACTGATTAGTTCAGACTAGATTATTAGGTGTGACATCCCACCTATTATTAGGAAGGTTTTTGAAATCCTATTCATTAAGAAGAAGGATAATGCATATATTATCTATTAAAATAAAAATAGAAAAGTTCTAATACTAGATAACCGTGATCCGAGCATCTTAAGATTTAGATAGATAATATAAAATCTCTATTAATTAGTCTTGGGTACATCATGGCTAGGCTTTATTATATTAGAATTTCTTGTTATAGTTAAAGATATCAGAAAATATATTAATATAATAAAAAAAGAGTTCCTGATCCTGATATTTCTCAAGATACTTAAGGATAAGCAGGTCATGGCCGGAGAAGATAATATTAAAGCTTTTTATCATAAATTTATAAAGTCTTTAAAAATAGTAGAGAATATAGACCACCTCTAGGCTGCTGTTTATTAACTCACTGGAATACTTAAAAACTTCCTAAAGATATATTTAATAATACAGATTCTACGTGACTGTTAGAGCGGGTCTGCTGG
>BTWD01000213.1:0-14557 GCA_036986335.1 Aspergillus sp. AS01 | reverse complement strand
ACGGGCGCTCTCAAGCATGACATTAGCACTGACGATGTTGCCGCCGATATTCAATTTTCGGAGCAGCTGCCACTCTTGATTGCTAATATAGGATCTTTCGATATCCGAAACTGCTATGAAAGCTTCCCAACTCCCTCCGAGAAGGTGGCAGAGGTATCTCTGGGAGCAGATCGATGGGTTACTATTCAGGGTCAAAGAGAGCTATGGCTACCTCCAAATTATCATCCTTCCTCATCAACGGTCAAAAACAGCACTATTGCAGTTGGTAGTACGAGCGGAAGAGTTGCCATAATTGCATTCTCTGTCATGTGAGGTATCCTGTGGTGATTTGCATTTCTGACTCTCTTATTATCAGATCTCTTTCTAAAAGGAGGGTAAGGGAGAAGGGTGCATTATATAGTGTCTGCAATATCATAGAAGCTTCCTGAATTTTCAGCTGTCCTTCTAGTAGGCGGTGGTAAAGAACCGTTATTTCCGGCAAGTGGCGTTAAAAGAAATTTGGCTCACTACCTTTCCTGGTTCCCATGTGACTGCTCACCATATCATCATCCATGCGTTGGATTTGTGATCCGACTCATAAATTCATAAGCTATCACGTGATATTAATAAAACCGTCACTAGTTTGTCGAATACAGATTGTGTGTAAGTATCGAAGACTGCTCAAATAATCGGCTCGCGCTAATCTCTTGGCGGTGGGGCGAGAAGACAATCGTCATGTGTCTGAAGGTCAGTGGAATTTCGGGACCGCCTGTAAGTAATGCCGTTATGAGATCAAAGACTTCCCGTGAAATCTGACTCAAATTGGGCATTCTGAAGGTATGTATTGGATGAGCAACCGGCAATCTGTAGGGGTTTTAGAAACCTATTCGAAGACCAGTGACGGGTTTAAATGTTGATTTTATACCTTCCAACCAGGCTCCAGGCAGTTAATTAGCCCTCCGAAAAGCGTGGAACCTGCGAGGACGCCTCCCATCAGCTTCTGGGCCTTGCCCTATAATGCTGGAGTAATCTGGGTAGGATTGAAGGGCGAGGAGCATATTCTGCTTCGGATCATATCGATGTGTCCTATCCTCAGGGTAAATCTCCTTGAAGTTGTAGGTTTCCTTCATCACCTGTGGTGGACAATTGGATCTACCCATCATTTACCAAGCTTACCCCTTGAATTGTGAGGGAAGAAGAAGAAGAAGAAGAAAAAAAAAAAGGTCTAAACAGCCAGTACCTACCCAACATGAAATGATAGGGCCAAGGGGCTATGTCATTGACCTGAGTAATTTGCTCCGAAATAACATAGAACGTACCGGCCAATTCACAGTAAACTCGATTGCTTCACAATCGCCTAGTGCTATTTGATATTGCCTTATCATGATTAACGATCTGTAACGACCTGCTCGTAATCTCGCCGCGTTCGATCCCCGCCTAATCAAATCCTAGCTTGAGTTGCGCTGGTATCAGGAAATCAGTACATATTCTCGGAAAGAGTCAATCTGATTGTTTTGTGATGTGAAACGTCGGGGAAGGATATTCTATGCTAAATTTTTATGCCGATTACGGCAAGCATTGGCTATTTCGAAAGTTTGAGTTGGACAGGCAAAGGATTTCGCCTGAACTGATTAATTTACGGAAGCATAGATGCAGTAGTTGGTCCTCGGTCACCATTACTCCTGGTTATGATCCGTCGTGGCACGAAAGATACTCGCAGCTCCCGCTTTCAGGTTAATCACATAATACGCGAATGGCATGGGTTTATCAGGGCCAAGGAACATTCGCTGGTTACTAATCCATATTTGCCCAGCTCTGGCGATCAAAATCAATACTGTACCGGCATGTGTCACCATAATTAAGGGTCCTTCTACATGTACATATAACGTGCCTGATTATCTGTGCCATTTGTGGAGATCAGTCAGTCATCCTCCAGTTTGCTTAGACGTCTTCAAAGAAAGAACTACAGTATGTACAACGTTCCGAGAAAAAATGAGACAAGACTAGTCCTTGGATGACTTCGCTCGCACATCGCCAGTCTCACAGCGGAAACCCCATTCTGCCAACTTTGGACGCTTGTTCCCGCTTAATGATGGGAGTGAAGCAGACGTCTTCATAGTCCGGGCTAAGACGATGCTGCAGACTGTACCAGCCTCCATATGGTATGCTGCTTCGCTACCTGAGGCGGTCAATCAATCGCAGTGGTCGGTTTCCGCGCGGTAGCCGATCATAGTCACTGCTGTACTTCCATACTGGCCGGCGGGAGGCCCGGATCTGCAATAAAGCAGATCAGCACTGCATCAGCTATAATACAGACTGTATCTCCAGCGCTATCGACATACGACATACATACCATTTGGCGGTCCAGCTGTTCGAAAAGCGCAGTGTTGGATGATTTGAACATTGTGTCGCGCGCCCCGGTGCAGATCACGACCCAAACACCGACTCCAAATTTGCTGAGCTCATGGCATTTCCGGAATATGGTCTCTCGACGACGGGCGACATTGCGTACTCCTGGGATGGTACTGTTTCTTTCTGTCATGTCGGGCAGTTTCTGACTGGAACCCTGCAGGAACGAACAATGCGATCAATACATGGCAATGCCATACTTTATAGGTACCTTTGTTATGAAGGCGCGGTATGTATGATTGATCTAATACTCTTATCAGGCATAATCACAAACCCAATCTGACAAGATCTTCTCTTTTGGGTTGCAGCGAGTAGGTGAAATCCGCCATCGGTTGCCACAACCCACCGTAGACCGAACGCGGGAGATACGCTAGTCCGTAGCAGGAAAAGCGTATCGCACGTAATACCCTACCCTGATTCGGCATGCCCATGTACTCCAGGCGCTCCCACTAATCGCGGAATAACCATATACCCGAAAGTCTCCACTACGGGTCAGAGCGGCTGGACCGCCTGTGTATGCAGGCAAGTCATACTACCGGGGGGCAATACACAATCAATTAGTGTTTGACTCATGAGAGGTTACAGCGCTTCTTTGGCAAATGTATGCTGTAGATTTACATCTTAGAAGGATGCCCTTGCGTCAGCCCCAAGGCAATTCGTACATCAACAAAGTAGCGGACCCAATAGTTTGGGCAGCCTCATAATCTTGCAGGCATGGACGTCTACCTTGAAGGAGCTTTTGTCATGGAGACCTTGTCGAGTGTCATGGAAACAGTACAGTTGGAAACACCTGTTGTGCCGCACCTACAGTATCTGAGGATCATGGGACACATACAGACTCCTTTCGGGGCCCGCTACCGTGTCCTTTGTTCTGTGAGAAATGCAAAAGCTCCTCTCACCTACGTGTCCGAATATAGAAGCATCTCGCATCAGTCACGCCAAACGTCGCGATCCCGTCGGTTCGAGCGCGAGCTGCATAGCTTTCAGATACCTGCTCTGATGATCTGCGAGTACCACACAGCCCTTCGCCGCAGACAGGCCCGGTACCAAACCCTCCGACCACGCCTGTTGCCGGAATGCGGAGCCAGCCAACTGTCGGGGAACATGCGGCCCGATTTGTTGCCCGACATACGGGAACTTACATGGCCCGCTTCCTGGCGCGCTCCACGCGAACCGTCGTGTCGTCGCGCGGGAACATATTCTCAGCGACATCATGTTGGGCTTCGCAGTATTCCAGGGTTACAGCACTGTGGTAGAGTTAACATGCCCCGTTAAGGTTTCTGCTGGGCTGTGTGAGAAGGACTTCTACAAAAGGTCTAATAAGAGATAATGACACATTCAATGTACAGTACTCTAGGTCCGCCATAAAAGTGCCTTTCTCGCGCTCTTTTTACCCTACAGCGATGAAATAAATGTTATTGTATCCTCCTCAATATTCAAGTCCGTAACAAAACTTGAAAGATCATGGTCTACACCCGCTTCGTAGCGCGCCGGACAATTTCCTCCTTCCCCATCTGCCAACAGAGTTGCTCCACCTGCCTCCAGTTAAGACCAATCATCGATGCCAGTGGAGACCATATCTGAAATCGAAATCTGGGAACTTGATCAGCATTTGAGCTTGGAGTCAAATTTGTAGTCTCGGACTTACTCTTGGTACCAGGAGGCAACTTCATCACGCAATTTGTCATCGTTGTCCACACAACCGATTAGCTGCAATGTCAAGATACGAGCTGCGGCGTTCCGGCGAGCATATGCGTCCCAATCGGTCACAGTGATGGAGGGTGGTCTAGAGGTCCCAAGCGGGATTGGACTCGGTAACAGGGTTGGGTGAGCATGAATCCTAGCCGAGGACACTATGGGCAGGTCTGTGGCTGGCCGGATCGCGTCTCGGTCCAGTGCTGCCCTCGTTGGTGGGGGCGTTACCGGGTCCCTGCCACTGCTCAGCGCCTTCGGATCGGGGGTAGTGCTGCATCCCATATGTGCAGGAATTGGAATGGTTACGTCTTCAAGCCGAGCAGGGCTGGGTTCATTTTCGTCGGGCATCGTGAGGTCTGTTTGCCGAGGCTGCTGCCTTGGGTATGATGAGCTCATGGGATTTGAATAGAGACCGATAGAACTTTGAGAAGCAAAAAGCCTGCGTGTGAATTGGAGCTCTGTAAGTATTGCGGCTGGTGCTTGTTTGTGTAGATCAGGAGGAATAGATGGAAGCCGTTGAATACATTCGGACGATTAGTGGGCTTTATATCATCTCAGTCGCCAGGCATCATGCAGCCTGAACAATATTATGCTGTACAGTACGGCTATACACTTTCCAGTCTCCACAGACTGCCCTGGTGGACCCACATTTGTCATGTCATTTCCAAACTTCATGAGCCAGCAGTGGATCGTGGCAGCCCTACTGATATGTGTGAGGCTTGGCAGAGCTCAGGGTACTGCGATGAACCTTGATCAATTAGCAGCCGCAAAGATTTTTCGACCCCGGCTATCTGCAGAGACTATCCTTGCTCTATACATATAAAGGTGTAACTGTCACTTGGCGCTTAGACCAGCACGAATATACCTATCTTGTATGTATTTGCATGCTATCAAAGAAACATCAGCGCCGCGGCTGAAGACATTTTAATCGAAAACATAGTGACGAAGACTTACCAATACAATATGGTATCTACTGTGGGAAAGCCGGCGCACATCCAGTTTGCACGCAACGGCACCCGAGGAGGACGGCATATGTCTTCACGACCACCCACCAGTGGTCTGACGATTGAAGATGCCCTGGCCCCAATCACGTCCACTGCAGCAACGACCCGAAAGAAAAGGCAAATTGCTACCTTCATATATGCAGGGCTTCTTGCAGCCTCCCTAGTGGCCGACATTCTGGCTCTTTTGTTCTTGACCAGACCCTCTGTTCAGCAGGCGGGAGTGGCCACTCTTCATGTGAGTTGGTAACTACTACTGAGCATCTGCGGTGACAATGTGCAGCAACTGAGTTGGGACATAACTGATCGCGTTTCTCAGTTTAAAGGGGGAGGCCTCCTGTCCAAGCACGGCAAGAAGGCCTACACCATGGGCGAGACCTACGTTACAGCATCATCTGCCAGAATAGATGACAATACTGCTGAGATCACCACAGCAGCTAGTAATGTGCCTCTCCTCACAGCAACCACGGCTCCTGATCACCCTGGCTTCTTGACAAGTGATACAAATGAATCCGACTGGATTTCTATCGGTACCCAAGCACTGTGCTTTCAGTCTGGTCCAAGCGGCCGGGTGTGTCATCCGCTCCCGGCAAACCTTTCCACTATTCTGCCTCCTCCTATGCAACTTGTGCTGGGGGAGTCCGTTTCACAATTACAAGATTTTGAGTGGTCGGCTGCTGTTACAGCCAGGAGAGGTGCCCGGTCTGTCATGGCCATAGGTCTGGTACTGATATCCATTGCAGTGGCCCTGGTCTTGATCTTTTCTTGGTGGTCGCGGGCTTATGTGCACAGGATAAAATGGCTCATTATGGCAGTTGCCAGCCTGTGCGGCCTGGTATGCTTCACAGTATCCTCCGGTATCCTAGGCACTCTGCAGTCTTCTATCGGGGAGGCGGTGCATCGTGGCATTCCAGGTGTTGCTCGCATGGAATCGGGGCCCGCAAGCCAGTATAGCTTAGGGGCCATGTGTTGTGCCATTGTTGCCTTTGGCTGCAGCCTTGCATCTCAGACTATATAAGCATTCATACTAGGGTGGGGAAAATGTTTCAAGATATCCTGCCTGTTACACAGACCTTTATTCCTTCGTCTGAAGGGGTGAATGCATGCACTACTTGCTCTTTGTATATGTTCAACGTCATGTCGCGATGCAAACATATTGAGCTACTGCATGGAATATACCCAATCACCTCTTATCTAGTACCAAGATAGCAATCTCATCAGCTTATACAGGAGCTACAGTATCAAGTGAAATAATGAATCATAGTCTCAAGTCATGTTCGTAGGTGTTAATTATCTGCTTAAAAGGTGAGTTGATGGAGCAGGTACTGGTAGGACTGAGTCAGTACTGTAAAATAAAACCACTTACGGCAGTGGTAATAATGACTTTTGCATAATCATGCATAGAGTGGTTCCTGTCGGTACACAACATGAGTGGACCTAGGGGAAGAAGAATGGGGTTGAAGAACATATACTTTATCGTAATAAACCTTTTTCACTAATTCTGCACAATTCTACAGGGAAGCGGCAGGAGAAACTAGGTCAAGGACCGAGCCGAGGGGAGCATAACCAGACAGAGAATCAAGAATAGATTGATATCCGGCGAGACGCTATTCCACATACCCAGGTGCCTGTACGAACAAATAAATTAGCGAGCAGTCCATGGAACCTGCTCGGAGCAAATCCTGCCTATGTGTACCGTTGACTGATAGCATATTTCCTCCATATTTCCATTTCCTGACCTTCCGTCTAAAAACACCATCTACGGTACACGAGAGTCCGCTGAAAACCAACTGCATTGGCGCTTCCCACCATTGGGGATAGTGTTGTCTTCCAACAATCACGTGCGTCGAAATTGTGAAAGGAGTTCACAAGCACTGGATCACAAGTAGCTTGCCAAACATGAGCGTCGACGGTAGCCATTCCGGTCCTTCTCAGTCTGATGTATCAACTTCAACGCAGCCGAGATCCATCCCCGACAAGGCCAAAAGATCTACCCAACATGAGCCGTCGACAGTCGAAATCCTGAATACAGCCCCAGACCCAGGGCACGCTGAACAGCATAGGGATCACGATAGCCATTGGACACCTGCAGATGACTCAACATTACTCGCTCTGCGTCGTCAAAACACACCCTGGGCCACTCTCGTGAAGAAAATGCACCCCAAGCGAGCGGCAGCTTGCCTTGTACGCTGTGCCTATCTCGAGAATCGTCAGGAAGAGTGGCTCGAGAGTAGACTGAAGAATAGCTCGAGCTAAGCATAGAAACAGCAAGCATGGTCTAAGGAGACGAAAAGGGCGTGATAAGGCAGGCTGGATGGGTACTGTACTCGTTGAGCCCGGTATACGGCGCACTATTGGTCCAGAAGTACAGTTCCGGCATTTGTTCAGCCAGCTAAGCCTTGTATTCACAGAGGGATGAAGCAGGTACTGTACGGAGGAGTTACGGCAGGATCGCAGTGGAGTGTTCTGCATCTTCCCAATTAGGCGGCCGGCCAAGCTACTGCTGGGGGTGGAGGAATGGATAAATAAAAGATAAATGAAAGAAAAACAAAAATAGAAAAATGGCCCTTACCGTAAAGGTGATAATAACACTATTTGCAGAGTCGCGGGTTTCAAGCCAGTACAAATGTACGAATTATTCTATACTGAACGTTTATATGAGTACAACACTAGGAAAAGCTTGGCAGACTTCTCACCGTAGAGATAGTCAGGGTATAGAAAGGTAGGCTCCATAGTACTTTAGGACTCCGAGAACTTGTGTTTGTGAAAAGATTATTTTCACCTTAACTGTAAGGCGCCCCTGGCTGGTGCAGCGGGGTACAATCAGCGCCTATTGATTGTGGGTTTGGATATCATAACTGTCTTCCCAAGATATATAAGAGCTACATGAAACACGGACGGCAATAGGCAAGTTCGGTTCAGAGCAAGCTCTGCCGCCCATTGACACTAGAAGCATGCTTATTATGCATTCTAGTGAGTAGTAATGCGGTGCCATGGGCATAACATTTCTTTCTTCCTCAAGGAATGGTGTTGAAGTACCACCCTTGCCCTTCCGTTTCGGAGCTCATACCGGATGAAGATACTTTAGGGTTGTACCGACAACACGAGCTTGCTGGCCATGGCGAGACAGGTTTAAGTGGATTGAGTCTGAAGGAGAAGCAGATTATTGAGCGGCTCCAGGCCCGGCAACAGGACCTGCCGTTACTGAACATGCTTCTTCAGGCGCTGCGGATTCCTGGGCTCCGTCCTGGGTTCATGGCGGGAAACATCAACCGATTGCTGCGTATGAAATGCCCACATGTAGGAAACCCGCAACATCCCAAATGTTGCAGATCAACCAGAAATGCAGGCTGACAAAGTGCAAGGAGCATGCGCATTACATCCAGCACATCCTGAACGTCTGGACCCATATCATGGGCCCCCAAAATATCTCTAATCTGGATGCCGAATCTGTTCGGCTGTTGCAGGGCCGGTCGCCGGTGTGGTCTACCACGGACCACGATTTTATCAGGCGCCTCCTGTCGGTAGGTGTACTCTTTCCAGGAGTAACAGACCCAGAGAGACGTGCGCTTCTTGCCCGTCGGCTTCTTTCTGTAGCGACTATCATTCCGTCGCTACGCACGTTTATGGAGGATACGAAATATCTCCTGCCGTGTGCGCTGGCATTGCGAAGGCTCATCCCAGATGCTCCTGGGGATACAATCCAAAATTGCCTCTGGCACTATTACAGCGCACCCGAACCGCATACAAAAAATGGCCGAGCGACGTTCCTCCACGCATACCGACGGTTATGGCTATTCACCATGCGATGCTTCCCCCATCTGGTCAGCATCATGCCTCTACGCGACCGTCGTGGAGCAGCAAGACGCGTCCATCGATCGCGGGAGAAGTCTAAGCGCTGTTGGACGGCCCTGGCTCATCTTGCGTGGTCGCAGGGCTTTCGTACACCCAAAATTGCTGCGATAATCCAGCAGTGGGGGTTCCGACCAGGTCAATGTCAACGCCGGGGACACTTCCAAGAGCCCCACTTAACCCAAAATGGGACAGGCCCCTGGAAGCTGCGCCATCGGTGCGGCATGCCCTCTGAAATGACATTTTTGCAAAGTCAGCCGTTCCTGACGCTGCACAATATAGACACCCACCGGGATTGTGTTGCAGGAGAGGACCTGACTCCATATGCGGTCGCTCGGGATATCTTTCAGGCATTCCTTGGCAACCTTCCAACCTTACCCGAACCGGTCGCAAACGCGTCCCTGACCACCTACAAGGCCCGAAACAAGGAGCATAGATTCCTTCCATCTCAGCCCGTGGCCACCTTTCATAGCCCGGATCACAGTGTGCATCTCTTATCCCCCTCCTTGAGTCGCGAGCCAAGGAGGGTCCTCGCCACCAATGGCAGTCACCTGGAAACAGATAGGCGGAGGACTAGTGCCGAGCCGCTGCTGCACGATGTATGGCAGGATGGTAACACACCTGGGCAACGAATCGATTACAGCCCGTCTAGCTATGGTTCCCCAGCCGCCTCATCACATGGTGATCCTGCCGGGAGGCCGCTCTTTGATTCGGCGGAGCTGGTACGGATAGGCGACAGTAATCCCTTCAGTTCATCCAGCACACGAATAGATTCTCCCCACCCCCAACATACACCATTCCGCAATTGTCCTTCAACCGCGGTGTCACCGGTTGCTGGCCCGTCGCATTCTCGGCTCGGGCTTCTGGGGTGGAAGACTCGGAAGAGGCCGCAAGACCTGCCATCGCCAGGATCATCAGGAGCAGAGGGTAAAGGCATTCTGTACGAGATGGGAACACCGGCAACTGTGTACTATTTGCCTTTGCCCCGCGCGCGTCGCCTTTTTAGGCAATACCTTGACAGCCATCCTCACTTCGTCTATGCAAAACTGACCTCTAGAGGGCATCGCCTAGTTGATCCGGCAGCCGTTCCTGGCCACCTGAGACATGCTGTGGTGGTTGCCGGTCCCAAGCAATTAATGTCCCTAAGTGATGAAGATAATGCGCTGATAGAAGACAAGGACGAGGACTGTGTACAAGATGCGCAAGCCTAAGAACATCATATCATGAACAGTGTCCGAACATAAAATTGAACTTATGCTGATTCCATGCGTTTTCAGCTATACAGTGGCCCATATACATGTAACAGCAGGTTTCGCGTCCAGCAGGTCTCACACCCACAAGCCTGGTTCGTGCCTTTGGACACATACTTGGATTTTCAATGCAATGTAATTTTTACTTTTATTTTCATCTTTTTATTAAGAGAAAGTAGGTAACAGTATACGTACTATTAAGAGAACCACCTGGACTTGGTCGACACTAGATACACTAATAGGTAGTACACTAGACCCCAATAAGGGCGATTCAGTCGTGCCTTGTCCGTTCTTCGGTGGAAGAGGCTCGGCGGGGTTGGGAATAAGAGATGATCAGGTGTATTCAATCATACAGCCAGTGTTGAATTGAGTGCTAACGACCTGCTGTTCTAGCTTACATTGCTTCTCGTATGACTATTGTCCATGCAGAGGTATCTTGTGGCACCACTTTCGGGATCGCCATCACTGCGTATTTCCATCTTCTTGGGGCCGCAGAAGTTGCCATTACAGCCATCACCACAAAATGGACGATCGGTGGTCAGATGCAGAGGTCATTATATTGATTTACTTCATATCTCGCGGTTTCACTGATCTTGCTGTCTCACACATCCTTCACGTTCGTGGTTATCGGCGTCCACTTTCAGCGGTTTGGCAGATGCTGCAGGTGATCCTAGAGCAATTCCCCTATCTTCGGACTACGACTGGACGCTGGGATATTGACCAAGTCGATTGGTGGATTGATTCATTAAGCCTGGAGCACGAGGCGGTCAACTGGCTTATCTCGTGTACGGAAATTGATGCAGCTATTGCTGAGGAGGTATGCGAGACATAGGCCATTCTGGTGCGCGGCTGACCGAATAAATGCTAGCATGAGTTACTTGAAACGATTCTGGAAATCCTTGGCTACATCTATTGGCGGCCCCCACCAATTGCTACGCTGTCCGATCGAGGTTCAATGCACTAACTGCTGCTCACACCTACGCTTCCAAAGAAAAGGAGCATAACAGCGTATAAGAATCAATATTTATGCACCTGGTCAGGTGTAAAAAGCCTATATGCCTCCGTTCCCGGGTATACTGTAGCCGTCGCCGGGACTGCTTTGATTTCATTGATGTTTTTGCTATTACCGCCTCTGCCAGTTGATTTCAATGGTCACGTATATACATTATGTACTCTTGAAATGTTTTGGATGATTGCGAAAACTATTGTGTTACAATTGACAGGTAGCGCCCCTGCTTTGACTTCAAGTCGTACCTGGCATTTGAACTAGAAGTGCGCGGGCTCGTTGCCTAACTTTATAGAAAAGAAATCTGCGTACTCTTGATCAATCTGTCGCAGAGCTTCTGCAAAAGCTGCGTGTGCTCTCTGAAGCCTAGTATAGTTGTCGTCAAGCCGGTTCAGTGCGAGCTCGAGATCTTCAAGTGCGGTGCAGAGGAGGCTCGCGCTGGATACTGCTGGTGACCCAAACACGCTCCGTCGCCGCCAGATTGACCGTCTGCTCTGCTGGGCAGTAGCTTGCTGAATTTGCTGAAGACACACGCGCAACTGCCGTACAGAGTCATGACTGAGTAGAATGGACGCGATATCGGCCTGAAACAAAATGGCGGCGCGCCGTACTTTCCGGTAGTAGGCGTTTTCCGCTCGGAGGTACGAGGCCTCGTATACCGCGCGTATCAGTTGTTCCCGTTCGTTGGCTGATTCTTTCTTCGCCCACTGTAATCGACAAGGCATCAAATCGATGGCAGAGCTGTGGCCGCCGTGTTGTACGATCTGGAATTCCACTGATGTAGGTCGGTCAGGGTGATCCCAATCGCCCCAAGTACTAGATGACCTGGTCTGCCGGCGGAGGGAATGTATCCAGTTGAGCCCGGATGAGAGAGGATGCATGGATTAGTCCAGTAAAAGGCTTGGCAGGGAGCTTAGTAGAAGCAAAGTCCAGAGTCCGGTCACGCACTTGTATAAAAATACTTGATCTCCTCACCGAGCCTCGCGTCCAAGAAAGCGGTGCTATAACATATATGTCGCCAGTTACTCATTGTTCATGCCGCTTTCCACTGCAGATCGTTATTGCAAGGCCGCCCCTTCTCCGTTTAGTGTATTAGTTGCAGGATCAAAAGCTCTACCGATTTAGCATAGAGTCGACTTCTTAGAGTACCTAGACAACTTAGTCTCTCTCCCGAGCGTGTGAATACGAGACATAACTATACTCTCAGGACCTGTGAGTTAAATACCAAGAACTACCACTCCTACAGCTACTTTCAGGTATCTTTCAACCTATATCTTATAGTTGAGAAGGCACTCTAGCACCGTTTTGTACACCTTGATCCGGACTGTTCTACACTTGCCAAATATGATTTGGTCACGATAAGAGGCGCTACTAAATGAAATGATTGGATTCTGTGTTCTCTTTTATCTAATTAAAAGGGCACTGCTAGAATAAAGCGTCTTTGCGGCCAAACCCGCGTTCCCCATAATCAAACCACTTGGATGCTGTATCAAGATGGTACTTATCCTTTATCCTATTTCGTTTCACCCCAGTCTCCCAGTTCCCCCTGTCCTAGCACCTTACTCCTCCCTTCCCTTCAGTCTCCAGGTCGATCAGAACCAGCCTCTTACCGAGACATTCGAAATCGGCTTCCGCTCCAAACACTCTTAAATTGTTTAGGAGCCCACTTGTAGATCTTTAGCGCCTTGGCAGTTATGATGATCTTTTGTATGTTACCAGCATCGTGTAATTCTAGAACTTTCTATTTCTTACACTAACATAGAAGTACAATACAGGCAACCAACATTAACGACAAAACGCATATCATCTCCTGCACCACTCCCATTTCTCACATCTTTTCGCAATCTTACAAACAAGCAGCTGTTCATATGTTCCAAATGGCTCCCAATCTAGCAGCATCTCAGCAGGAGCTCATTCGTGACATGATTTTAAGCAGATCATTAACTACTACTCAAATGGCTGCCGTGGCTGGTTGCGGTGAGCGCAGTATTAGATATATTCGTTCGAACCTGCGACTTTTTGGCAGTGTCAAAGCACCTCTAATCAAAGCCGGCCGACCGCGAACAGTAACCCCGCCGATGCTGGACGCCCTTTGCGAGCATCTACTTACAAAACCGGATCTGTATCTAGACGAAATGGCAACTTTCTTATGGGATGAATTCGAGACTGTAGTAACAACCGCCAGTATCAGGAGGGCGCTCAGATCCGTTGGATAGTATAAAAAAGCAGCTCATCAGATTGCTGGAGAGCGTAATGCGGACTTGCGGGACTGCTATTTTTATAGTCTGTCTGAATTCCGTTCGTACCACCTTATTTATGTCGATGAGTCGGGATGCGATAAGCGAGTTGGCTTCAGGCGAACAGCCTGGTCCTCTATTAAAGTAACACCGGTACAAATCTCTCGGTTTCATCGCGGACAGCGATATTAAATACTGCCACTGTAAGCACAGGATGGTATTATACTTACCCATGTGTTCCAGGGATCTATTGATGCATCTATATTTGAAGATTTTGTGGAGCAGCTGCTTTATCATTGCAGGAGGTGGCCGGAGCCTAAATCTGTGCTAATGATTGATAATGCATTATTTCATCATACTGAGCACGTGGAACAGATGTGCAGCGATACCAGGGCGAAGTTGCTGTACCTGTCTCCATACTCACCAGACCTTAATCCCATTGGGGAAATGTTTTGCAGAGTTAAAGGCCTTTATTAAACGTAACTGGAAGATATTTGAAGAGGACCCCGAGTTCAATTTCAATGTATATCTAGAGTGGTGCATCGACATTGTCGGTGCCAGAAAGCTGAGTGCAGAGGGGCATTTTCATCATACTGGAATTACTCTGGAACCACCGCCTCTAAACTTTGAAAGTATGTATCTACCAGTGATCCAACATCCGCTTTTATGTTGATCATAACGTAACCGGCAAGCGAGTCGGCCAGGTAAGCCAGTCGGCCACCTGTGTATCCCCATACTAATCCAGCAGTTTTTGAGCTGTGATACTACAACCAAACTTCATTATTTCAGGTTTCTCTGATAGAACTGGTATTTTAGAATATACCTAAGCTTAGTATATAAATCTTATATAATGAATAGAAATATATGTTTGAGTAAAATATGATACACTGTATTTTTGGTAATTTGTTTCAAACTAGTATTATATACGATATAAATCCTATTATGTTACTTATCTTTAATATTTGATTTCTTAAAGTATATGTATAGCTTCAGATATTATATCATTGTAATTGAGCTAACAGTGGCCGAGGTAATGGAGATTGATAAATGTTAGATTAGTATGGGATACACAGGTGGCCGACTGGCTTACCTGGCCGACTCGCTTGCCGGTTACGTTAACATTGATGA
>BTWD01000212.1:0-14626 GCA_036986335.1 Aspergillus sp. AS01 | reverse complement strand
CTCCTGTCAGGGGCTATCTCCGAGGAGATCGTACGACACAGGCCCGCCATTCCTGTGAAGGTGCACACTGTTGCGCTGGCGCGCTCCAGTGAGTGAGGACAAGAAGCCTGGTCCTGGAGTGAACAGGACTGGGAGACGCCGGCCTTATATCTCCAAGCGCTCCGGTCGCCCGGCAAGACCAACGGTGCAGCACTAGCATCCAGCCTCGCCAGATCCAAGTCCAGGACCATCATGTGGTGCAGAGGAAATTCAAGAGTCGCCAAAGTGCCGGGTACAGTATGGTATCTGGTCATCTCTGCGCGTGCTCCCGCCTACCAAATGTCCAGGGGCACATGGTGACCATATACGAAGAGCAAACCCCGAAGCCACCTCCCCAAATGACCATGCACGTTTTCCAGGCTTTGGCTCGAAGGCGTGAGGGCCCCAGTCAAAGGCGCCGACTGGGAAAAAATCCGGTGTGGGCATGGGCAAGGCGAAAATGTGTGCGACTCATGGGACCGCGCCGTTGGTCAATAGGCGTCTCAAGTACACAACGATACTTGGAAAGCGGTTCCAGATCTGACCAGTGGGCTCAGTGGAGACCACTTGGAAACAATTGGGCAACCGTGGTCCGACAGAGCACAATGACTACTATTTCCTTCTTTCGTCGTATTACTGTAATTTCCAGTTTCTACAGCACCGGTGCCAAGTATCCGACCGCTGTCGACTTGGTTAATCCACTAAGACGTCATCTCCCGAGTAATGCACTAGAAGCTGCCGAAAATTCACCTTGGGAAGCATCTCGTCTTCCCGACCTTAGGAACGGACAATGGACCCCTTGAAACTCAATGGGACGAACTGGGATCATCGAGTATCAGTAAAACCTGATTTCCATTACTTTGTATCGGCCTTTTTCATTAGGCCCACGTCTTATCGTCAAAATAGGCAGAAGAGAGAGACCCTCGATGAGAGAAAACTTCACCTGCGCCCAGAGTGATTCCCGGGCTCCATGCTATCGTAGCACGAGAACAAACGTGACCTCCTAGGTAGTATTAAGTTCCATACGAGGCAACGCCGTGGACGGATCAGATGGCATTGCGTCGAGTGGGTAATTTTTCTTTGTTTCGCTGACCTGAGTCTAATGGGTTCCTAGGCCACGGTGACCGGCGCACTCAATCAAGGTTTGTTGGGGCTTTCTTAGTTCCAGCTCCACCACTGAGGTTTTCTTGCTCGCTATTCAGGGGCATAAGCCCCGTAGTGTGTTTTTCTTGTTTGATTCTCGCATCTTCCCAGTTTCGAGGCGTTGACACAGCTCTTGTATGATTGCGCTATTTGTGGTCCTGGCAACACTGCGCTTGGCATAAGGGTGAAAAATTAGACACGCCATTCTGGATTACTCTACGAATGGAAGGGTCAATTTTCCGTCTTCAGGTGGGAAACCGCGGAACGTCTCCATGCAAACTGGCCGACCAGAAACAGCAGCCATGGTAAACAGAGGCTAACGGTGGGCAACATACTGGCTGGTGCCGTGTACTCAAGATGGAATAACCCAGTCATTCAGAACCTGTCCATTGGAGAACAGAGAAAGTTGTCGCCGTGTTTTGCCTTGCTGGATACTGCCTTATAGAGGGCTAGACGGTTGTGTTCGTAGCAATTACCCGACTCTGCACTCTGAGTTTCAGCACATACAATTATGAGTAGTCATGCTTCTTTCAGCTACGATAGTCTGTGCTTTTACTGCACCTGAACCTACCAGTTGAGACCGCGATAGTAGTGATGGTAGATGTACACAGGCGTTTTCGCCCTTCATTGCCGGATACTTAAGGACTAGTAAGAAACCGAAGAATCCATTTCTCTTGAGCTCGTACGATATAAAGTGGTGCAGTTATAGTTGGTCCGCCAACGAAGGTGCCGAGCCCCAGCCTAAGGACAGAAAATGGAGGCGGGACATATGCCAAACGAAATATCGTAAGTGGTCGCACTGACCTGTCAGAGCATCATGTATCCAGAAAAAAAGGTTCATCTTATTCAGTTTCCGTATCCTTGTGTGCAATTGAGACTCGATGCAGAGAACAGTGCGATTAGGCCAGTTCCCTGGTGGATTTAGCGGCGATCATCCACGTAGCGCTGGAAGGATGGCAAACCGATTTGCAGTGCGAGTTGTGGTCATTACCTGCACGACACAACACACGGGACGGATTGGATTCTCTCTGCTTGCATATCATGACCCTGGCCCTGGCTGGATGCCTGACGAGGTGGGATTTCGGGCGATGGAGCGAGTGACCTACGACTGCGATCATTCTCAGCTTGGTCTGGAGGCGGGGTCGGCTGGAGTTCTGGCGCCGGCCTCTGCTGCGCTGAGCTATGTGGACCACTTTCGGTCACGGCGGCGTGTAGTCGCAGTCCCAGGTATCGTGTCCGACCGAAGCAGTTGCGACACTTCATAGTACCCAACATCCACCGTGTAGTGCGTAGATCCTTTGATTCGACCAGGAGACTCCCTGTGCTCGACAGGATCGTGCACAATGAGAAGTTCCGTACTCCTCCCTGTCCACAGCCTTTATATTGTGCGGAACCTGTGACTAACAGTCGACAATACGTGCTACATTTAGCGCGTGGGATTTCTGTTGATCAGCCAGCTGTAGGCCTCCGGAGTCAAGAATAAGCTTGTGCCAAACGAACTTTTAACCAAGCCGGGGGGCCTCAAAAACGCATGGCCTGGTTAGCATACAGGTCTTGCGGGAACCGCACAAACCCTATATCCTTAGCTTAGCATCCTCCGCCAGGCATCCACGGCCAGGTTAATTGAGAAGTTTCTTGTGGCCGTTATGCCCGCCAGTCGTGGAGCTAACTGCCCGCGCCTGACTTGACCGCAGCTGCGCTGTAGGGTATGGGCAAAATGAGCATCGAGCAGAGCACCGGGAATCGGAAACGTCGTTCAGGGTGGGAAACCCGATAGAGGGCTTTGTGTGGATAGTGGGTGAATCGCATTCCGAGACCAAGGTCAGGCAAAAGCAAGCTGACCGGATGTATTTATTTGAACGTGAGACGGGTTTGAGTTACATAGTGTGCACCATCATAATCACTGTATGAAGGAGCCTCCACATCGATTTCTGGGACCAGAAGTACTGTAATTACGACCACTCTTCCATTCCAGCAAAACCATCACCAAACGCCATTGTGCCATTGCAACGAACAAGGTCGGCCCGTCAAGCGCAAGCGCGAGGAATGGGCGGGACCAGACCGCGGACACTGTGACAACGACAGCATATCCAAGCCTGTTGAGCCCGGCCAGCAGCCGTCACAGGTACGGTCATCCTCGCACGAAGCATATGTTTGAGCTTCCGATGGAAGCTGACAATTCCCAGTCTATGACACCGCCACTCCCCAGAGGACCGCTGGCACAAGATCAATAGTTTGCTTCCATCGGCTCGACCGCCGAGGCGTTCCGGCCCCTGATTCGCGGCTTGCAACAACTGGATAACCAAACCCCAGTCCTGACAGAGCAAGCGGCACGACTGGTGGCTCTCTACTGGCGCCTCTGGGAATCGTACGTTGCGAAGCATGCCGAGAGCTCGCGCCTTGAGAGGAAAACAGTCAGTTGCAGGTCGTCCACGCCACCCTTGTCGAGGAACAAGCCCAAATGGGCCGTCGCCGCCGGGACGCGGACGCCCGCATCGGCCACTTTCGAGACGCGATCCAAAAAATGTGGGATGGTGTGATTGAAATGTTTGAGAAGTAGGAGGATTCCCAGATGACGGAGGCACCCGCAGCGGGCGGTGCGGACGTACCGATGCAGAACGAGATTGTCGCGGTTATGTCCGCGGTGCTCGTCCAAGCGGACGAAGGCACCAGCGCTCCTCAGTAGAAGCGATGGGGAGCTACGCGGTGTGTACCCATGCAAAGGAGAGATACTAAATCACAAGAGTTTCACACATCATACCTACGCACGATGTATTCGATGTATTTGGAGGTTGCAAGAGCGGGAGTAATGGATTGACGACTCTCGACCATTCTTCAGATCTCCTGATGTTGTCCACCTCGACATGGACAACACCGCGGTCCTGCAGTAACATTGCATAGTCGTAGTCATTCACCGATAGCTTTGAGAGATCCTTCTGGGTGATCCAGTGTCTAATGACCGTTGTCGCAATGTTCAGTAGGCCTGGGCGATTAAGCTGGGCCAGGCATCGTAGTAATCCAGGAATTAGCTGTCTCAGGAGGGCTGCTGCGACCGTAGTCTGGCCATAATATGGATGATATTGCAGTACCAAACGCACAAATTCCGTACCAGTGACTGATCCATGTGACGCTCGGAGTGCTTCGCTGACGCATTGGCGCATGATTTTCAATTGACGCCCGACGAATGCAGCACCTTTGCGGTGCACATGGTGCCGAACGTGTCGATATCTTGACGTGTCCGCCAGATACGATGAAAGCAGTCGCAGCACCTCCCTGTTGAACTATCTTGGTTCAGGAGCTAGATTGCTGCTTTCCAGGACACTCTTTCGGCCACTAACATCGGTTCGATCACAAGACCGTATACTGATTGCATCTAGTGTCAGCGGCAGCACGGCTATAGCCTGCTCGCATGGCACTGCTAGGATCTTGCTTTGACTTGGAGGCACGTCATCGTCTTCCAAGTTCTGCGATGAAAGGGTCACGGTGGCCAAAGTTGGGGTCACTCTCGTTAGCAATGTTGACCACGGCAGTCTAAGTACTGCGAGGCTCTTAAACACACCCACCTTCCCCCACCCCTTGGTAGCCATGACGTTAATGCCCCCAGGTTTCTGACTGGAACTGCTTTTGTTGGGTGGTATTGTAGGGGGCTGGGGAGGGCTGGTCAAATACTCAATATGTCCTATGGACTTGTGATTTTCTCGCTAGCACAAGAGCCTGCTCAGCACGCCGATAACATGAGCAAAACAAATAACCAGGCTAGGGGTGTAGAAACCACTGTATCAAACGACTTGAGACTTGAGACTGCAGGCAATATTTGTTTTTTTTATGCACTAGGAAGCAAGGAGATAGAAGGAATGCTTGTCAAGGATCAAGTATAATCACCTGTGGCAGAAGATTTCGAGAAAGGTCTTGGAATCAAGATCCCCGTTGACAAATACACTCCCATTCGTTACAGAACCCCCTTGGAGATGATGTTTGCTCATTATCGACTGTTCTTGTCCGTTAACCACGTCCCTATTGACGACAAGGGACGAACCATCAGTCCTGGTCTCGGGGGGTTCCCAATTGTGCTTATACTTTTCCAGTATGACACAGCCGCTCCCACTGTCTGTGGCTAGAGTTTCGTTTAGGATAGCTTGCCTCAATCAAATGGTGCCATTGGGAGGACATACCCCGTGAACACTGGACAACAGAATTAGAGTGCTAGAGGAGCTTAGCAAAATCGGATCAGCGGCAGATGCTTGCATTTCTATATCGTGAACCTACGTCTTGATGTGGATTCCTGTGGCTGGGAGTCATATTCATCTCCGAATTCAGAGTTGAGGATATTGTAACAAAAGTGTTGAGTACTATCGACGAATGGTTTAATTGGTCCCCACTTGTATGACTTAAAGAACAGTGCGGCAGCAATGCATGCAGAGATTCTCGGGGGAGCAGAATGCTATTTAAGTGTCGCACGAGTCTTCCTTTGTCCTTCAGGAGCTAGGTCGCGCTTGGGCCTTCCATAACGTTGGGAAGAAATTGTACGACTAGGAGCCTTGGCTCACTGCTTGTCGTTATTGGTGTGTAAAGTTCATTACCTCGGTCTAGTACCAATGCAAGGGCCTCTTTTCAGGCTTCCAGTATAAGCGGCCCACTTAGAGAATGACAGGGCGGTAAATGTGCAGATTCTATCCCGTCATGGTGAGGGGACGCTGTAAGTTACCAGGCGCAGAAGAACAAATGACTACGGTAAGCTCTGAGACAACGCTTTTGGTTGGCCATTATAACTAGTCCTACTGCTGGTGTATTGAACTGTAAGTGAATACGCAAGAGGGTGCTTTGCTTCGTAAGATGTGCATCTATCGAATTACGCCGTGTCAATATGTGCGCGGTCACATCGTTTTTACGCGTGTCAATTACGAGATCCGATGCTGGCGAAACTTACGAAAAATCCCTTTCCATCTCTCTATACCCAAAATAAAGCAAGCAGATGTGTTGCTCATTGGATCAATCTGCGTCGCTGGCTCAGAAATGCATAATAAAGCGTTCCTTACCTGTTGATAGCAACCAGTGCAAGGAAAAGCAGATAAGTGTGACTGTATCCCGTTCTCAGTGTGGCAGGAAGAAGTCGGACAAGATACTGGCTGGGGGTGGTTTCCAGGGGGAGATGTTATCGAATATAGCATGGTGCTAATGGCCCAATCATATG
The DNA here is from genome assembly GCA_036986335.1 of Aspergillus sp. AS01. Lineage (NCBI taxonomy): Eukaryota > Fungi > Ascomycota > Eurotiomycetes > Eurotiales > Aspergillaceae > Aspergillus > Aspergillus sp. AS01. The sequence goes on along the minus strand of BTWD01000212.1, from coordinate 8,274 downwards.
CCTCTCAAGATACGCTAGCTTACGGGGAAATTTTCGGCCCCGGTTACGTATGTGTAATCAACTTTCTCAAGAACCCGAAATCCAGGACGGAGAAAGGACTATCAGGTAGAAAGATTTTCCACTGAAGCCTAGTTTAATGAGTTCTCAAAAGTAAGTATAGCCACCTCTGCAGTCATGGTAATAGTCAAGGTGCTGCTATAATTGCGACAAATAACGCGCAGTCTGTAAAAGGGCCGTTCACCCGGACCGCCATTGAAGCCGCTTCTTCCCCTCCCTCCCACCAATCGTTCCGACCCTTCCAACAAGTAGATATGCAGATTCCAGTTTTCATCCCTATTATTTACAACGTGGTCCTTGTCGCCTAATGCTTAGCTGTGCTTGTTCATAGAGGCTCTTCGCATAATTCGTAGAGTTGTCAACAAAACATCGTGGCATGGGACATTTCGCCGCAATTTAGAGGCCATTCATCATACAGGTCCGTGGCGACCTCAAGGAGCGGGCGTGTTGTTGGAATATAACATTGGAGTTTGTCTTCGCTTTCGCATCGGCAGAATGCTGCATAGTGTCCAGATTTACAGACAACACGGTCTTGTTAAAATATATGCTGCTTTGGCTCAATATCCGAAACATCGCGTAGTCCCAACGCGCGCGTCTCGTTGGGGCGGCAAGGCTTCGGCACAAAATCGCTCCGCCGTCGCACAAAGTCCCCAAAAGAAAATAGAAGATAACCTTCTGCAAGACGCTTAACATTAAAGATAACACTTCACATATCTGTTTGAGTTTCCGCTTCTAGGAAAGAATGTCGAAGTTGAGAGTAAAGATATCAAAGTTCAGCATCTGGATCAGTATACCCATGGGGAGGCGGACACGTGTCAGACAGTGTAACCGCAACCAATAAAAACCCCGCAAACAGGCCATGACTGCCAGTCAATCTGGTGCTCAGCGATTGTTAGCTGGCACTAGGGCCAGTATAATGTTATGCAACCTGTCGATCACACTAAACACGTACATGGCCTCGCTTGAACGGAGATCTGCGTCGAGCAGTACCTTATCACCTCATCAGGAGGGCCAGCCCACAGGGTCGCTGAAGCGTGCCTCAGGGCTTCTCAGTTATCTCCTCGTTCCTTATCCACCTGAAAGGCATCTCCAAAGCGAATGTAACACGTTTCTGTCGTCGACGTAAGGACGCCACAACGCTTGCGAGGGTCAAATTCTCGGATTTCGGGTAACTTGGCGCTTGGACCAAGTTGGTTGAGCGGGTCGGTCGCCTCGCGAACTCATGAAAGTCGCATCCTTCAGCTCGTTTCGCTTGAGACAGAAATGTACCGACAATGGGAAGGGAAACAGGGGATTCATTACGATAGCGAGGACGGATTTGATCACACAAAAGTCGATGATGGCCCTCAGATGCTGCCTTCATCGCTTCTCATCTTCACTGGCGACGCACGAGTTTGAAGGTCCCGTTGTAAAGGCAACTCCCCGCAGGGATCTCACACAGAAGCGCCTTCTTGGTCGGGTTAGAGGGGAGAAAAGATCGAACCGCCGTCATCCAACACCGTCAAAACCAATTGATCTTCCGCAGCCTGATACAAGGTGCGGATCGCTGCACACGCGCGGCAGACGCGTAGTCCAAACCCAAATCACACCCTGGTCTCATTGTTGTCCCCTTATAAGGCCAGCTATACCAATGGAGTGTGTGGGCGGGTTGACAACGAGGATCTCATGTATCACATCATAACGGATTCGTGGGACGTTGGCTCCTGTCTTCCTTGGTCTGCAACTTCAGCATCCGTTCTGTGTCGTTGAGATCGTCTGTCCGATCTGTGGTCGGTTTCGCCAGAATGACGCTTCTCTGACACCATCCATTCGATCGCCGTCAGATGATCCAACGAGCGGTTGATACGGATCCATCAGATCAGCACGAGAGATCCACGGTCGGACCTATAGCATCCGTGTCAACTGTGAGGTGGTCTCTCTGCCCGGGAAAAGAAAGTAACAAGAGAACAGGTGAGTGGGTTGAACCCTTGCCCTCCAACTGGTATTGAGACAGTTGCCCAAGAGGCCGTTCAGCGCGAGGTAATGCCTGACCTGCACTTCTCTAGGTCGTTGGCGCCTTTTCAGTCAAACAAGGGAGCCAATCGATATGCAGGAACCTGCGGGAATAAATCAAGCGGCCCTACCTCATGGACGTATCCGCTCCAGGTAGCGCCAAGCGAGAGAATAACCCTGCTGACCTCGGATATGTATGTCGAAAGCGAGCCAACTAATTGGACTGAACCCAGGGAATACGAAGACTTTGCATGGGGGACACAGGCTGGGGTCTAGATCGGCAAGTACAAGTTCCATGAACAGCGTCAGAACAGGAGACCGATTTCTTGGTCGCCTGCCCAACAGTATGCTGGTTCAGCTTCGAGATGTTCGGTATGTAACACGATTGACAATTGCTTGGCGTCTGACTGACGTGAATCCAGTGGAGTGCGCAGTCAGTGCTCATTGGTCACCCGAATCCTTCGACTGCCTGCAGATCCCTTCCGATGACATGACAAGACCTTGCTCTTGTCACTGGCGAAAACCCGCCCGGGTCTGATACCGACGGTACCTTTCGACGACGTAATTGATGGAAAAGGCCAAGGACTCACCATACTTCTGTAGTACGGCGGTAAAGTGTCTGTATCCGATCAAGACCCCGGGCCTAACTCGTGCTAGTGGTCCACCAGGCGTTGGGAAGACCTTCACAGTCGAGGCAACCTCGGAATATTTCAATCTTCCTCTCTATTCGGTAAAGAACCCCCGTAGCGCTAGCTGTGGCGGTGCTAATGTTTCAGATATCTGCAGGCGAACTTGTTGTCGACCACGGCGATTCGATTGCGCTTGAGCAACATCTTGACGCAGTTTCAAGATCGCCAAACATTTTAGTGCCCTGCTTTTCTTGATTGAGGCAAATGCGGTCATGGAGCAGCGTACATCTTACCAACTCACAATCGTCTTGTGACCATCTTCCTCCGAAAGCTCGTATAGGGGCCTGCCATTGTGGAGCACGACCTTCAACGACTGGAGTCTTTGGCTCTATATTGACGTGAGGTGGGTGCAAGAGTGCTGCTGCGCTCTTCTCACTTGCTGACTAATATGAGCCAGATCAAAAACATCGTGGGAATCGCACATGCTCTTGCTGAGGCGGATGCCAACCAAGTGATCTCCAAGCACTTGAGCTAGCTGTGAAATCGAATAGAACATTTTCGAAGGACTCCGGTCGACGGGGGATGGTTGATGGGGTGTATCTCTAGCCGCAGTGCTTGGAGAGGTCGTGTAGATAATTCCGCCGCTCAACCCTGCCGTGCAGTTGGGCTCTTGTGACATGTAGGGTTCGTCTTGTTCGTGTTGCAGAATGTGTATTTAGTACTCGGTGTAAGATAAAGGCACAACGTCTTGTCGTGGAATGCTTTGCAACGTTCTCGGACAGACTGTTACAAGCTCAAGGTACTGCCGTGTTGCGGAATTTCCACCCTTTCCAAGCCGGGCTTAAATTTCATCGCTCTGACGCAGCGAATACGCCGCGGATTGGCAGAGACGGACTCAAGGGCCCTAGCGCGCTTCAACCATTGCACATCCTCCAGGTCAATGACAACCAAGCGGCTACTCAGGTCATCCCACAGCATATTACGCCACTCACTGTCGCAGTGGATAACTCCACACGACCGGAGCACGGCCAGAGCTTTGTCGCGCTCTTGCTGAAAGAAGCAGGAATTCCCATCATGGATGGCATGCTGAAGCCGCGTTCCAGACCAGCTCAAGATCATCATCTGCGCCATTAGCTTACCGTGGTACCAATATGCAACACGAGGCTGAAAGTCCCCAAGACAGACAGGGATGTATTGTCCCTGCAAGTTCCGGAGCCGGTGATAATTGTCCACTTCCGTTTGAAGGCGATGCTGCTTCTCCACAGTCGTTGCTTTCAGGATCACCGTGTATCCGCGGGAAAGGAGGGTGGCTTTAATAAGATATCCTGTCCGACCACACACGTGTAGCTGTTCGAATCCAAGCTCCCGATCTCGGGCCAGTTGACGATGGAGCTGACGTGTGAACTCCTGCGGTCCGATGGAGTGTCTTGGACCACCGTGGAGTTTCCAGTTGGGGCAACTTTTATCCAGTGGTTCTCGGTTAGCCAAGCCGCGGATGCAGGCCATGGTGCAGTATGGTCGCGAAAAATGTCCGTCTTGCCGAGAGGTCTGTTTATGGTCTCGGCCGGCTCGTGTCCTTTCACCTCCCCGGGTGGATTGGCGGTGGTTGCCTTGGCCCTGGCTTGATCGGATGCGGGACGCGGCTGCGGCGGATGGCGAATGCGATTCTTGATCACTGCCGCTGCCTTCAGTGGACGAGTGCTTCGGTGTCGATGCGCCTGGTTGACAACGAGCGCGAGCGCGAGCGCGTGTGTAGTGTATTTTCCGAACTGGTTTCCAGTGAGAGGGCCGATAATTAGACGCCGGCGGGTCTTTACGGAGAGTTTCGGGAATTTGTATCAACACGTCGAGATATTCGACCTTCCAGCTTGTTAGCTGGTCGTGTGCCACATCGTGCCATTGTTGAGTCGGAGGTTCGACGGCCAGCGCTTGAAGCGTGAACGCAAGCACCTGACCGATGGCAGTCCGGTGGAGGCGCACTTCATCGTCCGCCTGCACATCCGCCTGCGCATCCTGATTCGGGATACACAAGAAATATTGAATAATGGTGGGGTCATCCTGTGGGATATGAAGGAACACGAAAGCCTCCCCGGTGCAGATGTAGCCGTATCGAACGCCACTGTCGATCATGTATGAGAATATCTGGGTGACCACGGCCGCGACCAGGCGGGTGGCATAAAACTCAAACGTGTCGCCCTCTTGGTCAATGACATCGCGATGCAGATCTATCGGGTGTAGACCCGCCACCAGTTCGGGGACCGTCACTTTGTGCGGCGCTTTGAACTCCACTGCATACACCGGCATTTTCCGTTCATCCGCCACAAGGTGCACGCAGAACTGGTCGGCGCGCCGATTGCGTCGTCGCGCAGTGCCATCCCTCGTCTGTCTCCGCGCGGCTCCTCTCCCTCGTCCCCGGCTTCTTCCACGCCTCGTGTTCGCCGGTCGTTGGGGTGTCTGCGCGTCCTCGAGATTCATTTGATCTAGGCTGTTCTCAAGCGAAGTTTCTAATGGGTTTGCGCGATCATAAAAGCTGACTCGGCCTTGGATTCCAAACTCATCTCGAAGGGGTTCATCGTCTCGTAAAACCTCAATGACCTTTTCAACAAAGTTGTCTACCGTGTCTCGCTCAAAATTCCGAAGAGAGGCTTCCGAATAGATTGGTCTGTTCTGGATATTCATGACGACATAATCGATTTGGGTATCAGAGGGGAATAGTGGGCGCGTGGCAAAGGCATTATTACGGTCGAATTTGTCCCAGATCTGTTCCTGTAGTTGGGGGAAGTTACGCCAAGGGATGATGTGCTTGGGGTAGACTCGGTTCACTGGATCGGCCGCGTCGCCCTGAGTAGTAAGGGTGGCATCTGCCTCAACTCGGATCGCTTTTGAGAGAGAATTGTGGCAGCGATCGAGGAGGCGAAACAAGGTGTTGGGTTGCACTCGACGTTCAGCGTCTTCTCGCGCCTTTCTCTCCTCCTCCTCACGGCGTTCTGCCTCTTCTCGCGCCTTTCTCTCCTCCTCCTCGCGGCGCTCTGCCGCTTCTCGCAGCCTTTGTTGTTCTTCAATCTGACGTCGTAATTCGGCTATTGTTTCCTCCATCCCGTTTTGAAGAGTTGCTCGGCCGATAACCGAGCGAAAGGAACTCAACAGCGGAGGAGACTCTATCTGGCGTGGGAAATAGAGTCGGGAGAGAATTGCGTGTCGGGTTGTTTACCAGCTTACTCACCCCTTCGGCCGGAGTCCATCGGTGCCTCAGGCAGCAATATACGTCGGTTTAGGCTCAGTTGACCCCGCAAAATGCGCTGGTTCGATGATACCTAAATTTGCTGTAGTAGTAGTTAGAAAAGTTCGATGCCCCTTCCAATCCTCAACTAGTGGAGTCAACTATTTTAGTTGCATCACTCTCGATACTCACAATCCGTTTATATAGGTACTGTAGAAGATGCTTCCATTGTACTCTCTTGCTGAGATGAAAATGTACAACCAAGAAATCAGTGAGCAAGTACATACGCTTCCCAAACACAGTGAGTTAGCTTACCTCTCTCATTGACTGCTGATTTTGCGTAACGGCGCTACTGTATAATCTAGCCTTTGAGGGTTCGACACCACATAGTCATTACCCATTGGATCTCATCGACAAGTGAAGAAAAGTCCGTAATTCCCCGTCTATTTTACACCGCGCGGGTGCCTCCTCGCTGTGGATTTGGCTCACCGATACACTTGGCAGCCAATTCGTTCCATGCTATCGCTTGGGGTCCCGAGTAGTGTGGGGGGTCTCTCGTCAGTGGATGAACATCAAGTGGGGACCAACGCCTACCTGTTGCTCTCATGATAGAGGCCATTGGCGGTGAGCATCGAGAAACCTGGTCTGGCCATTCTGTTTCAGTTGCTTCATCATGAGCACGTCCGTACCACATTCCCGACAATGTTCGCAGGACTTCCGAAGGCGACCAAGGCCCTGACATGGAAGCGGACAGTGAAATTAATCTCCAACGGAGTCGCTCTGTCTGCTTTGCTTAACAGTATTCATGACGTAACTGCGCGGGGAGGCCACATCTTGATCATGACCACCAACGTCATCAAGCAGCTAGATAACGCTCTCCTATACGCAGGGGGCATTGATATGGAAACTGACTTCGGCTATGGCTGTCTAGGGACAAATCGCACGTCCGTCACGCAGCCGCCACCAGGGACGTCCTGGGTGTTCTGGACGCAGGGGAACAGTTTCGCCCCATCCCTTGCCAACTTGAGCGGAGTAGACGTCCGATTATATCGTCCATCTATCGGCTATATTCGCAAAGGATGTTCCACCTTATCGGTACCGTGCAGCAGAGGTTCAGAATTACCTTTGGCAGTACAGAAATCGTCCTATAGGAGCGGTCAGCGATGTTTTTGGCTTCTCAAGCAAACCACAACCGCACTCCCACTTGGACATCGTGCGAGCAATATGTATCATCATTTCGTTTCCCTGGCTCACCAGATTACTTGTGTTCAACGGCCATATCCATAGCATCTGGGTGAGTGCCGTGATCATGTCCCAGGGCAGAGCGCACAACGATGGGGCAAACAATCAGCCCGTATCCTTCTCTAACAAGCTTCAAATAATAGCAAGTCTGCATACTGGGACCGTAGTTGAGGTGCACGCACGGAAAGGGAGACGCAACCTATCATGCGTGATCGTTAGAAGAAACACTGGCCTGCATTTATCCGATATTACTCACCCGCTTCCCGTCAAACGACGGAACCGAGCTGAAGGCAGTGAGGCGACTCCGAATTGGATGTCCTTCTAAAGTCGTCGTCTCTGAACCCGAAAAATCGAAACTTTCTGCCTACTTCGGGCAGGTGTCTGGACTCATAACTCAACGGCATATTGCGTCAATTCCCGACGAACACATGTATTCGCCTGGACAAGGGAAGAAGAGGCCCGGACTGATATACACAGATTGCAGGAGAGAACATGAGCATGCCGTTTTAGAAGCGGTGGAGAAGAAGCTGTGCAGTAAGAATTCCGTAGGTCAGTCTCGGAAGAAGAACCAGAATATGTTTTCGGCCGGAATCGCGGAGGATGCACCTTGCCCAATCTTTAAAAACCAAAGATCTATAAAATTGGTCGCTTACCTGCAGAAGCACCTCCTAAACCGTAGCTCGTGGCAACAAATCAAAACCGGCACTTTTTGTCATTTGGTGGGTACACAGGCTTGCTGCAATTCCCACTTAAGCAAACTAGTATCTGTAAGAAAGGCTCGGGTGTACTGTTGAAATATCTCCTGTCCCAACAATACCTTATCCTCACTGGGCCTGGAGGTGTCAACTCGGCGTCAAACCCGGTCAGCCTTCTCACTCCAGTAAGAGGACTAGGGAAGCGTAGGAAATGGAAAGTCACATCTATGGCAATCCCTTACAGTGCTTTGAGAGAGAGGATGGGTAGAAGACGGGACACTGTCGCACGAAAGCTGGCTGGCGTTGATGGGTCTATGAAGGTGACTTTATACACCGCGCACTTCGATGCCAAGCGTGATGCTCTATACCTGATTAGAAACACCATACTAGCCGGGCAATTTTACGGAGATCAATGTTCCGCAACTTCTCATGGCACATA
>BTWD01000211.1:0-14648 GCA_036986335.1 Aspergillus sp. AS01 | reverse complement strand
CACCTGGCCGCCCGACAATATCAGTTAATTACTTGATTAGATTACTGTTAATCTCTAGCATTACTGCAAGATTAGCTTTATTATAATTGATTAATCTGTATTTTATTCTGTTTTAAAATGGCTGGCTTGATAATTTTTTTTTATTTTATAAATTCTCCTCCGGTGCAGCCTGGCCGCTTTTGCGGCTTCCCTTTCTGGTAGGATATGGGCCCTGCCCCATCAAGCTGACCATGGTCTCCTTGGTGGGTAGTTCTAGCCCAACGGGGCAACTACGCTTCTGAAAGTAGTAGAGTACTCTGGCTGTTTTTACAGTAAGAAAACTTGCTGTTATTATCTTTTCCTCTACCTACTCAGCAGCGCCGCCCCCCGCCACTGGTCTGGCCCAGGATTATTAATTTCCTACATACCGCACAAGTTTGTCGGCCATAAAAACTGTCTATGATAATTCATTTAAATATCTATAATCTTATTAGAACATTCACCTGATAGACAGAATCAAGATCTGGAAACTTCTTAGAGATCCTGATCCTGGCTAGAATAATTAGCTAAACTATAATCAGACAATAAAGTTTTCTAGTAAATTAAATATTTTCTTTATTATTACTGTAGCAGGGGGATAATCTTAATAACTAACTATATATATTTAAAATATCAGCTGGTAAGGAGAATCTGCGGAATTTAAATATAGTAGCCTTCTGAATATATAATTTATTTTTAATAAAAAATTAATGATTTTTCTGTACTAAAATCTTGTTTACAGCTTCGTCAAAATGACAAATTCTTTTATAAAATAGAATATATTCTAGAATATTCAGAAATAATTATAATTGTATTATACTTGATTACACTAAATTTTCTTGCAGATTAACTATTCTTTTTATCAATACAAAACCACCTGCTTCTAGACTTTGGAGACTAATACTAATTATACATATTAGGGAATTTCTATGATAGCCTATATGTATATAGAAAATCCTTGAAAGTACTAAATACTTGTATTATTCTTAAGCCTGAGATAAACTTGAAATACAAGCATACAAAGAATATTATATTAGAATGGGTGATGATATAATTTGCCACAGTATAAAAGCAATAAAATATAAAATAACGCAGGAATCTTATTCCTTTACCGTGGATAACATCATCCCAGTTATATAAAGAAAGATATGCTCCCTGATATTAATTATATAAAGTATTAAACCTGGCTGAGGGCCTCTACCAGAATCATCCTGTCTCATCTATATATTACTAGCACTCACATCATCCTGCTGCAGCCCTAACCCTCTAAGACTCTAATTATCATCTATATTTACCTGCAGTTAACAACCGTGGATTTATTCTACCCAATCGGGATGAATCACATTTGCTTCTACCAATCTAAAATCTTCATCTCGCGCATAGATAAAACTTCTATGCCTTCTAATATGCACTCTGAAATAGAAAATAATAAGAAAAACTTGAAAATCTTTTAATTACTAATTATAATATATAATAATTATTCTCTTTCTAGAAAGTCTCTATCTATATCTCCAGCCAACAAGAATTCTGTTTTATTAGAAGGTAAACCTGAAGATATATCTCCAGATATAAAGATACTTCTGGCTTCTATATTAGAAAGAACAGAGATCACGTACCTGGATACAGATATATAACAGTTAAATACTGTATAAAAAAATACAGCAAACATATTTCTATATATAATAAAAGTAGTAATAATAAATATATATTTAATTCTTTAACAGTTGAACTACAAGTATCTTATTTAAAATATTTTAATATCAGATCTATAAGCAAGACAGTAGAGGCAAAATCTGCACCATTAATTCTAGTCTCTAGTAAATAATAACCTGGAAGTCTAAGTAAACTTAGATTATCTAATCTAGAAAACTATAAGATACTCTATATCAAACCTATTTTCACTCTGGTCCAAGGGACTGAAGATATTTATTAATCTGAGATTCCAGATTATAACTGATCTTGCAGTATGGATCTAACAAATTCTCTTTATTATTTAAATAATTAAAATATAAAATATATATTACTGATATCAGAGTATTCTAATATATATTTAATATCTGAATAATTAAGGACTGATATATACTTCCTGAAAAATTAAATAAAAAGCACTAAAATCTCAGGCTAATCTAGAAAAATAAATATTAAAGTAATAGTGCCCTCTTAATGCTACCATTCTTTAATATAAATAAATTTAGCAGAATCTGGCTCGGATAATAATAACCCTGGTAATACAGATTTTTAAATAAAATCTAATAGATTAAAAAAGAATATCGCACTGTTAACTAATCTATACAAGTATATTTATAAAATATATTTCTATAAATACAGATATATTAAATATCTGACCAGCTCTTTAAGAATAATATTAAATTTTATAATATTATATTCAATAAAATCTACAGAGCACTATCTATAATATATCTTATTAATCTTTACTGTTATATTTATTATCTATATTTACTTATTATATAATTACATATCATATTCTATCTCTTAGCATAGCTCAGATAATTAGTCTGATTTTTTAAGCCCAGATACCTGCTCTCGGGGAAAAATACTGGTATATAATTATCTTGAGATATTACTGGATAATTATAATAATATTCTTATATTTTACTCTTCTTTACTATGCTCAGGATGCAGGACATAAAATCATTATTATCTTGAATTTATTAAATCTCATATAAGTACAGATATGACTAGTCTTTTTAGTCTTAATCTGAATTATTCAAGAATAAAAGAAAGATTTACAAAGATAAAAGATCAGCTTATTATTATACTGAAAGATTATAAATTATTTTAAAAGAAAATAAAGTCCTTTTTCCCGTAATAAAAGTTAATAATATTATAAAACTGTTGGTTCCAGCAGCTACAGACAGGATAAAAGGCTGAAAATAATAATTATTATTAAAGAATCTAGTATATATTCTTGCTCAGATTATATTAGATCTTATTATTATTCTTGAAGACCACAAATATACTTCTTATAATATAATTAATAAGATATTCTGATATATTATAATATTATCTCTAAAAAGTTAAAGCAGCGGTCTTAGCCGTGAAAATATATAAGTCTTATATAAATATTACTTTTATCTGATAGAATCTCCCAGTAAAGATGACTTTATATAATTAGAATAGAGAATATATAAAAATACCATAGAAATAAAGCATAGTATAAAAAACAGTACTTACTAGTTATGACACAGCATGCAGTCATAATACCTCGAGCTTGATATATAGAGCTGATATAGTTTCAGAAATCCCTAAAAAAAAAGAAAAATGTATTAAGGCTCTAGCTCTCAGCTGCCCACACTAAATCACTGAGTCAAAATATGATATGATGCAATGAAAGAAAAGTTAGAAGTTAGATTAAGCTTCTAGAAATCTGTAAATAAAAGTCAGAGAATATTCTTGTATAATATACTATACAGGAAGTTCTGGTAAAAACAGGAATAAATATAATTATAATATAATACTATATAAAGAATATTATAGCAGTCTAATAAATACACTTAACTAAATATAAAAGATACAGTAACTTGATATTAGATACTGGGAATACTATAATATTATCTTATATATTTAATTAGATAATTTATATTTATCAGGGCGCTGCTATTTCTAGTAATTATATTATTTAAATTTAATATCCATCCGCTGGCTACCTGTTGTGGATTAGTATTATTTTTTTTAGATTTAATAAATTATACTATATTTAAATAAGAATTATTACCTGAGTCTGTCTTCACGGCTCTCTAAAAACTATATAAAACTGTAAATATATTATTTAATAACTTCTTTCTTATATATCTGATATCATTCTTTAAAGTTCAGCTTGGTTAAGATTATTTATTTTATTCAGATATTATTATTCCAGGCCTGGCACCGCAGAAATAAGTTTATAACTCTCTTTAGATCCTATTCTTAACTTAACTATTAGAATTATTAAATATTTACTGGAAAATACCAGACTATTTATCTTCCTAAGTTAATAACCCCTGGAAAGATTTCTATTAATAAATCTAGTTAATTAATCTCTTATTTATAGCATGTTCTTCTTCCAGTAAAATAATCTCAAGATCTTATTCTTGTTATTAATAAGACTATAAGATTATTAATAATATATTAATATATAATTTTCTGATCTATTTATAAATACCAAGTAATAATAGCAGAAATATCTTATATAATATATTTTATTATTAATCTTAGGATAAGTCACCTGCTATATTACTAGACTTAAAACTAATTTCTGACTGGCTGTAGAATAGATATTATATAACTATCTTAATCTACTATGATAATCTGTTTAATATTATAATTTTATTCAGTTTTCCAGTTATCCAGAAACCTCCTTGCCAGAGAATTCAGTTAGTTGGCTGGAGTAGATAATATAAATTATATTAATATTATATAATTATTAATTATCTCTAATCTATTGGAAGAGAGCTACTTCTATTATATAAAAAGATCTAAGTTAATGATTTCATATTAACTGAATAAAAAAGATTATAATATTAAAATACTACTTTATAATTTTCAGAAAAACTTTAAAATCTTCCACAACATGTCTTTTTAAAGCGGGGTTAGTGAGTATCTTTAACTGGAATTATAAAATAGATTAAATACTTATTTTTTATTAGAATTATGTCCTGCTCATCAGTATCTATAATTCTAAATTTTCTGTATATTATTATATATATCTGTGCTAATATACTATATAAGCTCTCAGTCCTGAAATAATTATAATAAGGACCTTGTATGGTGATAATGAAATTCAACAATATTAATTAGCTAATAAAATACTTATATAAATATCAGAGATAATCTGTGATATATCAATATATCTATTTACTAGATTAATTATAATATAAATATTTTCCTTGTCTCTAGGCTTCAGATAATCAGTTATATATTGTAATTTCAGTATAAAATCTTCCTATTCTTTCTTTCTTCTTCCCTCACTAATCAATACAGCTTTTGAAAATCCTCAAAATCATATATATCAGTTTTGATAGTATCAGCTTCTACTATTTTTCTTCTCTAAAACTTCTCTGTGTCTGCTTTCTATTAGAAATTATACAAGACTCCTCCAGCTCTATATAATCTTTCATATTCTCTTCCACTTAAAACCTCTATTCCTATAGCAAATATCCTGATCTCGGGTAAACAGCCAACTATTATCCAGTAATCCCGAAATCTTACAAAGGAAGATAAGACTTCAGCAGCACCGGTATTTTGTAATATATCTGATATCAAACTCGAGAGAGTATCTGCGGCGGGAGGCAATCTAATCATGGATAAGACAGATCTGGAAATAGACTGTGCTTGTGGGCTTTCAGATAAAAATACTTCAGATATACTCTAATATCAGGGTATGTCTTCGACTCTTGGTAGGTAGATTATATGATGAGTGTATCTTCCTTGGAATCAGCTAATATTATATACAGTACTATATTTAGTGAGCTTGGAATCGGTGCAACTGCTGGCAGGCACTGATGGCGGGAAAGGAATTATATCTGAACCTGCTATTAAACAGCACACCTTGTAGAATAATCTGATTAATAGATAAAATCACCAGGAGCGGCTGTCTGTTATTTAAGATCATCACTAATATTATCAGATCTGGATGATTCAGGTAAGCATGACTTATTATCTCTTACTCTTTCTTTGTCTATTTTCCTGATGTATTGACTTCTATCAGTTGCCAAACTAATAGTGCAGATTTCTGCCAAGAAAGTCTTCTGTTATCAGTCATATATACTAAGATTAATGAGACTATACTGCCAGGAGCTGGCACTCTAAGTTCATATATCTCTCGGTCATCTTTACTTGGCTTGCTGGATAATATATTATACCTATATAATGTTTCTCCTGCTGTAACTAATCAGTGTAATAAAATGGTCATCAAAGATACTGGTAATGAAGCAGCAGCCCGCGGAGACCAAGTACATGATCTAGGAGTTAGGGTGATTACTACGCAGAACATCCAAGAAGGGCCTGATAAGAATCAGGTACCTCCGCTCTCTAGTCCCGGCCAGTAACGGCAACTGTGACCTGCTAGATATCCAAGGATAAACTTAATAAACAAACATATATTGTACTATTAACAGAATGGGAAGCTGTCAGGCCAGACAATCTTCTGTTGCCGTTATTATTCCGGTTCGTTAATCAGATAGGTCAGTGAGAGGAACTGCTAGGGAACTGCCAACCAAGATAGGCTGTTATTATAGTCAAGATATAGACAAGGATGATAATGGAGAGGATAATTAGCTTTCATATAATTTAGTTGAGGATCTTTCTCCGTTGTTAAGCAAATCCGAACATGAGGAAGATGGCTGCCCATGTAAAAAGTACTGGCTGTTACTCTAGGCAAGGAAGATCACGGACAACTCAATCTTACTTAATAAGTCTGCGGAGAGGTGCATTAATTATTTTAGAAGGTAATTAAAGTATATCTTTACTCCACTCCATGGGGAAAGGCAAGAGGTCTTCGGTTGGGGAATTTACTGTATTCATCATCACGGCCTATAGAATGCATATGTTATTATGTTTATTCTATACACTCTTTATAAATAATCTATTCACTTATTATTAAAGGCATTATGTGATTCAATACCAGACAATAAAAATAGCTCCAGTGTCTCTAAGAATCTAATAAAATAGTATGGATTATCGCGCGAAGCTCGGTATAAGCCAGTCTACTCTCCATCTTGTAAGGGTGAAATATGAGAAACTGAAGATATACACAGCCAGTATGTGATCTGTTATATTCCCAGGGCGGTCGCACGGTGTACAAGGCAACCTACATGGCCCTGACGGGTGCCGGATTCCGCCTGGGGTGAATATCAAAAGAATTGCTTTGATTTAACAATATCCTTATTCTAGGAAAGTTATTTCCAGCTGCTTCGGATAACTAGGTGGTGGGGTTGAGTCTCTAGATAGCTAGTATGTGATGAAAAGAAAGATGGCTAATCCTAATACAGCCAGAACACTTATTTATTTAGAACTCCTTTTGTAAGGACTATTATTTATAATAAAACCGGCTCTCAAGTTTCCTCCCTTCATGGTTCTTTTAAATAGTGACTGAATATTATAACGTAGTTGAAGAAGAGACTGGCCATTCACCTGGCTCGGCCACCTATGTTGCACCATATAAAAATAGCTATTATACTGGCTGAGACATCTCAGTTAGTAAAATAAATACTAATTTTAATGTAGCATACGGATATACTAGATACTAAAATACTAATTAGAATTTGTATAGAAGTTTCTGAACATTACATATACTAATATAGTAGATAAAAAAGAAAAGAAAAGAAAAGATACTGCTAATAATATTTATTATCTATATAATCTCTATTCTTTATCTCAGCCTCCATAATCCTCTGGTAGTTGTAATATTTTGAATTAAGGAATTTTTGACTTTTATTTAGTACTACAAGGGTGGCTGGTCCGGCTGTAAACTAGTATATTATTTTAATATTGTTATCAGATGGCAGATATCAGCCAGACATACTGAAATGGATAGACTAACCTTGGTCTCACTTATTGTAGGAGAAAATATTGGCGGTATATAATACTTGTAAACAGCTGATATAATATGATATATATATTAATGTATTAATTACAAAAGAGCAGCCAGATACTAAATAATGAAATATATAATATATAATCTAACTATTCACTCATGCCAGCATTTATCGATGTAATTCTGTCTGTTTATTTATCTATTCAGTATATGAAGTAATCTATTTATTACTTTCATTGAAGTGCTACCTCTGTTAAAATCCTTATCTGGATATGCTATGGTTATAGCAGCCTTGCATGCACCCCGCAGTTCTATAAGTAAATAATCTGAAGTTTAAGTCTTACTGCTGCCAGTAACTAGCTTATCATTTCTGTTCTTTATATGTGAACACAGTAGATTCAACACATGCTATAGTATATATTGAGAATCATATCCTGGTCAATAAGTAGCATGTCTGTTATATGTATATAAGTTGTTAGACAGCCGAGTTATCTGAAGTATCTTCTGGAGACTCCGCGGATCTTGTCATGGTAGAAGTTCATGTTCTCTAAATCTTTGGTTAGCAATAATTATCTGTTATCTTTAATCTTATGCACCTTGAAGGTTATCATCACAGGAGAGTATTTATACTAATATCTTTAACTTAAGAAATGTCTATCAGGCAGAATATCCTTCTTACTCAGTAGATTCAAGAGCTGTAGTACATCACTGCAGTTATAATAAGAGAAGATTTGTCTCCATGGAGCATATAACATTAATTATATACAGATATACTTATATAGGCTGTAATAGCGATGATTTTAAAGCAGTCCTTGATTATTTATATATATTTATATCAGGCCCACAGGTAAACCGCTTTATTACTACTTTTATTTCGTCAACAAGTTTGTCCAAGCAACTTAGACAGATTGAATTAGGCCTAGATTGGGCCTTATCCTAGACCAGATACTGGGTTAAGGCCCCAATAATGTCCCGCTTGTACTGATGCCGAAGATTATATATATCAGAAGAAATAATCATGTAGAAGGCCGGAGGTGGTGATAATAAAGACTTGTAAGTAACTGGTAACTCAGTTGTAACACTTAAAATATTTAAATTATCTATGTATTGGGCTGCTGTATCTACTATCTTTCTATTATCTATAGTATTATATTACTTTACTTCATATGCTTATTTATCTGAGATTTGTGGGACTCGGCCGCATCTGGTGCCATATTCTTGCTTGATCTAGTTAAACTTAAGATAATGAAGGATTAATATAGCTAGAATCTTCTATATCGGGATTGACTAAGTAAAGGCATATGAATTGAGTTCAGTTATTCTTGCTTCCAGAGAATATCAGATTACAAGATATCTTCCCATTAGATGTGTGCTTAGGTACGCTAGTAGAGAGACTGTTAGAAGTTGTACTTATACTATCAGTTATGATATGAATTTCAGTCTTAGTTAGGGCTAAACTGGAGATATTATAAATAATATTATATCTTTTTTCTATATACTCAGTCAAGTCCTCTCCCCCCAAATCTTTATTTCTGAAATCACCAATATTCTCTCGCCTCATGAAACATTTACAACTCTGTTAGATATGCTATATTATTAAAGTATCTCTCTAAATTATTACCCTAATAAGCAGTAGACAAACCCATGTAAATACCAAAGAAATATAGGACAGTTTTGTATTGATATAACAGGACTTTGAATATTGTTTTTCAGCAGTAGTGAATAGGACCAGCCTGACTGCTGTACATATGCTTTTACTAAAGTCAAGAGTATATTCAATTAATATTATGTTTTTATCCAGCTATATCTGACTATATTGAATATATTATATATTTATATTAATTAGACTATAGTAAATATTTACCATTCTATACAGCATGAAGCAGCTCGGATTAACCGAGAAAATTAGATGAAATAATCTACAAAAGGAGTTAGAATCAAAAAATAATACTTTCAGAATAATTTTTATATCCTAAATTTTCACACTGCTAATTAAAATAGCATAATGCTCGGGAATATCCTGGCTTATTCTATTTTCTTACTTTAATAACTCCAGCATCCACTGATCCAGAGCTGGTGATAATTTAATCTTTACTAAAATAAAGACTTAGCTACTATTACCAGTGCAAACTGCGCCATATTCAAGGGTTCATTCATATAGTAGGAACTGTAAGAATATAGAATTACTAAATTATCTGCTTCCTTGCGCCTGTATTCTATATAGTTAATTTATAAAGTAAATTACTTGAAAAATCCCATGAATATCTTATTTCTGTACTGGCTTACTAAAAGATAACCATTTCTATTAGCAGACTAGTTAATATATTTTAATTTTTTAAGACTAAGACCAGCATTTACTAGTCTATAGAGCCAGATATCAGATAACTAGAATTCTATTTAATCCATGTAATTAATTCAGATACTTATTATATAAAGACATGATTATTCTGAGCTTTTAGAAATCTCTTGCACTCCATTATAATCTTAATAAGCTGAGAGTGTTAGTACTTGAATTATTTATCTATTTTAATAATATAATCCTCCACTGAACCCTAACTGAACTTATAATTATTTCTTGTATGTGCGCTACTAGGTGCAGATCCCAGAGATTATAGAGATTAAAGCATTAAGAAGCTTGATAAATATTAAATTAGCTATATTCTTATCAGAATTACTACTATAAGAATAAGATATTATAAATCATTCTTTAATAAACCGCACGCAGTATTCTTCTGGCGCGATATTTAAAAGTATTTAAATGAGATATAATAAATAATACTGCATTATAGACTTTCACACTGTTAATTACCTCGTCCCTAAACTTGTCTCTAAGTATCAGAAATAGAAGTCAGAATGCTGTGTCTCATACTAAGGTCTTATTACTTTTTATAATGTGGTAACACTTATATCCAGCTCATAGTCTGTTTTGCAGGCTTGAAGATTAATAAATATGTGGTTGATAATCTGACCGCCCAGTACATTAATTCCAAGAAAATTATATGTTTCGCAGAGAGTATAATACTGAGTCAAGTTAACAGGCAGAGACCAAAAGCAGAAGTGGTAGCCTGACTCAAACCCTTGTAGTATAACATCCGAGAGGGATATTACTGTGAGTGAATTCTGATCCCTGTGGCTGACTATTGTGTTTAAATCTGATAAATAATACTAGGTAAGGAAATATGACAGGTTAATATTATAAAGTATTATTGATCTTCAGTATGGTTTCCGGGGGGTCTGATCTGGCTGATACTCTTTTATGGGGTGTGTCTTTTGTGTTATCATAGTCCAATTTAAAGTAAAGCTCATCTGGTAGTGTTTTTACTATAATAGCTGTCCAGAGCTCTAATCTATTCTTCTGGTGATCATATCACGCAGCAGTCTTAACCCCCACTTCTCTTTACTATATTAATTAATTACTTGAATAGTGAATTTAGTCTTCTCAGGTCTTCATGATAAGATTCTTTCTATTCCTTAATCTCAGCTATGATGTGTTCTGCTTTTGGTGGTGCAAATACCCTGTTTCTATGGTATGCCCGTACTAGATTCGGGGTCTGTGATGCGAATAAATAATCCATATCTATCTCCAACATGCTTTAAAACTAGCAAGTCTGGATATTGGGACAGTGGATGCGCAGGAAGTGGAGATGCAGGTTACCATGTGTGATTATTGGGAGAAATACTAGCCTGTATTTGTTTGAAATTGCTCACCTGCTTCCTGTCCATTGATGGAGCTGATCAGATGGCAGTGAGGGGCTTCTGGATCTGGTAAGTCAAAACTTTCGGCCTACTTCGGGAATGTATCTGGACCCACAACTTGAACGGCAGATTGCGTTGAATCCCGAGGAACACATGAATTTGCCCTGGCAACGGAAGAAGAGGTCCGGACTGGTATATACATATTTCTATGAGAGTTCTATCAGCATCCCGTTGCAGAAGCGAAGGAGAAGAAGCTGTGCAGTAGGAATTCTGTAAGCTATTTTTGGTAGAAGAAACGGAATATGTCCCCGGTCTGAATCGAGGAGGATGCATCCTGCCCAACCTTTAGAAAACCAGAAATTTATATAACTAGGTCGCTTACCTGTAGAAGTACCTCTTATACCGTAGCGAGTTCTTTTGTGGCCGCAAGTCGAAACGAGCTCTTGTTGTCATTTCTTGTGTATGTGGGTTTGCGGTAACTCCCACTTCAGCAGACCAGTAACTGCAAGGAAGGCTTGAAGGTACTGTTGAAACATCTTCCGGCCCAGCAATGCATCATTCTCACTGGGCCTGGAGATGTTGACTCGGCCTCAAACCAGGAGGTTCTTATTTCAGTAAAAGGACTGGCGAGTAGGACGCGGAAAGCCATATTAAATAATAATTCTTTATAGGGCTTCGAGTCAGGGGGTAGCTAAGAGACGGGATATTATAGTATGAAAGCTGGCTGTCCTTGACAGGTCCCTGAATGTGACTTTTATAGACCGCGCACTTTGATGCCAAGCCTTAGGGCTTCCACCATATTTTGGATGAGAAACAGACGGTCGCTTACAATTTTGTCAGAGCCTACTAAGCGTGAGGCTGTATGATGATGCTTGTCAAGTGAAAGAGCAGAATAGGGATGTCCAATTTTCGATATCCGGTGAAAATTCGTCGCAACGAACAGGTAAGTTGTCTCTCAACTTGACCGTTCGCGACCGGCGAGGAGTACCTCGTTGGTGCGAGGTCTTTGCTCACCCAGCTATCAGAGGGGCACTCTTCGAGGGCCTATTCTACATTATCTTCATCCAGTTGAATCGAAACATTCTCCAACTGAACATTATACCTTGCCCAGTTTATTTAGGTAAGGAGAGTTTTGCAGGTTAATCATTATCTTTATGGAAAATGCGCGCATCAGTCTCGTTGAGTAAATATGGACAGAAATGATAGAACTCAATGTAGCTGTCCGCTCCCAACAATCGAGCAACTTATCAAACCAACAAGAATCTCAAGCATTGAGTGTGGGCAGAAGCTGGGTATCTATAGCTACTCCAGCATCGGTTGTTCTGCCAGCAAGTAGGATATCCAGAGCGGACCTCAGCCTCCTGATGATTGTCCTTGACATCCGGCGGGCTACACTGCAAGCAAAGAGCATCCCCCAGGACCCCACTCTACAGATGACTGTTACCAGAAATACGTGGCTGGATGACCAAAATACAAGCTTGCCAGGGAAAAGAAATTTTCCCTCCCCTGTAACAAGGATGGGCCATTTAACTCTTGGTGTAGAGATCTTCGCCTAGAGAATGTTCTACTGTATGCGGATATGCGTGTTACTTGGATGGTAGACTGGGGGTTTACCTATGCAGCACCAATAGAGTCCTCTTACGCGCCACCAAAGTGGCTCCTGACTGAGAAGCCAGACTGGTGGTTTAATGGGACTGAGGACTAGACCTTAGTATTTAATTGCTGTCTCAAGACGTTTCTGTCGGCAATGCAGAATAATGAAGATATGGATGGGCAGCACAGCGACCACCGGCTTTCAGATAAGATGCAAAGGAGTTGGGAGAGCAGAGACTTCTAGATAGTGAATGCAATCTCCGACAGAAGATTGACTGGCGGTGCAAGTGATGCATGGAAAAAACTGGTACACTGTTTAGATATAATCCAAAGAGATGAGATGAAACGCCTGGTGACAAAGAATCTTGGGAGATAGAAGATAGAGTCTTGGTATAGGACGGACGAATATCGCCAGGTGTTAAAAAAAAAGAGACAAAAAGGAGGTGAAGAAACAGGCTCACGGGAGTGAAATTTGAGCTTCTTCCAGAATACTTGGGGGTTAGAGATCCGGCACTGTGTTCATATAGAATAATAGATCTTTTATTCCATTACGGAGATGTACTCATGGCATTACATGTAGGAGCTAATTATGTGAAGTTACTTGGAAGCAAGTGATACCATCGAAAACATGATTCTCGCATCCATAGATTTTAAGTCTCTGTGGGAAACTCAGGATAATCCTCACTCTGAAAGTATATATACCAATAGTTAAATTACCGGAGAAGAGAATAATCATATTTCATATAGAATTATATGGGCATACTTAGCTATGGTGTTTTACTTACTTTGATGAAAACAGAGTCTCCCAACTGCAATTAAGTGTTTAAATCTTCAGCATCACCTAGCTGTTCGGTCCGTGTTCTTAATCTATTTGTGGCCACTTTTCGCATCTTCATTTTTATTGTTGTATTATATATACTGACAGTATATAGTTTGATATCAACTTTGGAAAATCCATGATAACTTTTTCTATATTACTGACAAGGCAATCTCACAGGTTACTTCATCAGTCACCTACAGAAATTTCAGAACTACCTCCTCCGGCTGCTCTGTGTGGTTGCGGCCGACTGATAGCTCTAGTAGCTGTTTTATATTGCTATAATTGTACTGTGATCTCCGGCAAGATTAAAGACTCTCCGGTATATGAGTGATTCCAAAATGGGTAGCATATTACCTACCAGAGTCCTCACGGTGTCTCATAATCCAAGATGTGGTTCCTAACTAGGATCCTAGGTGGCATTGCAGCTGTTATTTCCCTATATCTTTTTGAAAGACCAGATCCGCGCATCTTGGAAAGCTCTACCTCCCCTGAGAAGGTCTGTCAAGTGGTTCGCCTCGCAGAGTGGGCCACTGGCGATGGGCCTTATGAGCCAATGATACTTCTCTGCAGGCTGCGGCACTAAGCTTGACCCAGGACCTGTACAGCCAGCCTTCAAAGAAGCCACAAAAATCCAGAATTCGTAGGTTTTCGCGGTGTATCTACATGGAGGGATGACGCATGTGGCGTTTATCAGTTACTATTACTATTGAGGTATACTGCCAAGCGGTCTACCCTCACATCCCACCATGGTGAACGCTAAGGAACGCAATTCCTAGTAGTCTCAGTCATTATATAAAGCCTATGAAGCCTCCTCTCAATATGCCAATGAAGCCATGAGACCTATGTGATGTCATTACATCTACTTTGTCATTGGGACGGGGCTTTTGGAGGATTCCCAGTCCTTTCGTACCTCGAACATTAGGGTTTTTTTAGGGTTTTATTATTTAGGGTTTTAGGGTTTAGGGTTTTAGGGTTTTATTAGGGTTT